>CM039127.1:14172101-14298573 GCA_022036555.1 Microstegium vimineum | reverse complement strand
GCATCCAGAAAACAAGCTGAGCAATCACAATGAAAAGGCTGAATTACCAGCATATCACATTAGTGACTAAATTTGTACATAGTTGTATGTGAATGTACAGATGGAATGGATGGTCGTGGATGTACATGTATGCACATTCCCCTATTCAGCATGCCTTTTGGAAAGCGTCTTCTTGAGACCTTTTACAATCTTGGAAAACCATATTATATTCATAGTGAATAGTATGGTGGGGGCAACAGATATGAGAACACAAGCAAAAGTGTCCATCTGCTTAACCTGTCAACGAAAGGTATCAACTGATAAATATATGAGTGGTCTAATTTGTATACGGAATTCATTAGAACCACCAAATACCTGATCAAAATTTGTAAGGATGTGGTAAAACAAGTAGATGAACAGAACTATCCTGACCATCTGCATTAAGAAATTTCTTTCAACATTAGCACACTGCAAACCACTATACAATGAGATTTGAGATCCAATGTGCAGCCATAACAAAAAGGCACCATACTGATTAGGCCAACAAAATTTGCATCCAGTTAAAGCTGTTACCTTGATTGCTAGGGATGAAATCTACTGTCATAGTAATGAAAATGACAAGTGAAGTGTTTTCGCACTTACCAGCCAAGTAACAAACATTGCAACTCCGTTGACAGTGTACGCTTTGGAATTTTTCTTTCCAGCAACATCAAGGAACCTTGATGACACAGAGGTAGAACAACAGCTTAGATGGATTCAAAGATACCATCCAACCAACATTTTGTGTGACCTGCTAATTTATTCACTTACCATCGTAAGTTGATTCCTGGGGTGGTCGTCTCAGAGATGAGAAACATGTATGCGTATAACTGTCCTTCCCAGAAAGCATAGCATATACAGCACAAACAAGGCACAGAATGTGGTGGAAAACCTGACAAAGGACACCAGAGGTAATGTTGCAAGCAGATAATGAAGTCTACTAGCTAGGGCCAAATGAGAGCAATATGTCTAGGTTAAAACGGGAGAAGAGAGGGGGTGAGCATGTTTACTTACATACTCCATACCACCAAGAGAAGGGTAGAACCAAAATATCATTGCAAGATCTGCAATGAAGTACCCTACAGAGACCTGGTAAAAAAGGAGAAGTGAGTCATATGAGATCAGGGAACATAAAAGATACTCCCTCTGGTCACAAATACTTGACAAATTTGACTTTGCATGGTCTTCAATGCATATCTTTGAACAGTAATTTCTTCTAGATTATATATTCTTAAAATATTTCAAACATAAGAGATTTTGCAAGTATTTTGAAAACAATTCGACAAATATAACTTGCATGCTTACAAACAAAATAATATAATAGTTATTAATGTTTGTAGTTTTCAAGGTTTGACCAAGTCTTGTCCTAAACGGTAAGTTTTGGTGACCAAATGGAGTATATGTCAACAAAGAAACCTGCCTGCTAGAACAGTGACAACAAAGTAATAGCATACCCCCAATGTTAAATTGGAGAGGTGTGAACTCCGAAATGTTACTGGACCATCCAGCTGATCAGAGAACAAATCTGATAAGAAGACTAGGTATACTGACATCATTGTAATGAATATTGCATGGACAGTGGACATTCCTCTGGAACAGAGAAGGATTAGATCAAGTATCATCAGAAACTTATAGATAACCTGCTGGATAAATTGCAATGCTAATCTCACCTGTTGTTCCATTCAATCTTTTTCATCTTTGTAAGAGAGGCATAACCTTTGAAGTAGACAGAACTGATTGTATGTGTGAAGTCATAGGACTGAAGTAGTAAGAACAGACAATAATCAAGATATTAGATGGGGCTTTAGTATGTTGTCCGAGGTTACAGATTATCTGAAAATTATCTTGAAGAATGTATCATCAGCATATTCAATTTCTGAAACTATGCCTAGTATTATCATCTACTGTTGAGATATGTGAGTTATTTCAACTCTCTGATTCTGTTCATTTGTAGATTCCAAAACAACCCTATGCAGTTGAGTCATATTTTAGCTTAGCTGTTCCACTTGGTGGAGACTGAACTGTTGTCCATATTTGCCTTAAGTTGCATCCACTTTCCATGTACTTTGTTTTCTCTTACAATGCAAAATATGCAGTCACCATACATATCCTAGAAAATTAACATTGTAGCCTTACCTAATTTCTCTTTTCCATTATAAATACGGATTAGGCAGAAAAATAAAATGTGCACAGGTTGCCACAAAAAAAAGGCTTGACAATCTGTGAAAGTGTTTTGCTGATTCATGTATTGAATAATGAATAGTAAGGTTCGAATGAAACTCAAACAAACCACTGAGCTGATCTATCAAGTTATGGATACTAAGGTTCAAAATGAAACTCAAACAAACTACTGAGCTGATCTATCAAATTATGAATTACTAAGGTTCGAAATGAAACTCAAGCAAACAGATGAAGTCACTGATACAAATTGGTCCATGTAAATGCACTGCAAGATTAAGCATCAAATTTAACAGATGAAGTCGGAGTGGGTAAATAACAGTACCAACTTGCACATCAGAAGCCCCACGAGCACAGAAGTGTATAGACATATGAATCTGCCAGCAAGTATTCCTTAAGAAGCAGTTCTGCTTTATACTTGTAGGCCTTAGTTGCCATGATTGGGTCAACAGGAAAATCCATGATCTGATCTATCAAGTCAACACCTATTAATAAGTCAAGGAGATGCATGTTAATGAAGAATAGAAAGAAAAACAAACAAACAAATTGAATAATAGAAAGAATAATAAGTGTCTCATGGTATCTAGGGTCCCAGACAGTAGGAATATTGGGTGTGTAACAGCCAGTGGAATGGGTTGTTGCCAGAGCCAGAAGTATCAATACAAGATCAAGCCGTTTGAATATTTTTGGAATTTGTAGAGTTTCTAGAGGATTTGCATCGCCTTTTGGCTTGGAGCCAGGGCTGCAGCTAGGACAGCCCGAGCCCTAGCTCCACCACTTGGAATTGCACAAAAAGAGGAAACATATTTCAGGCAAATTGGGATTTTCATCGTGGTTGACTAGTGCTTTGGTGAAAATATCAATATCCAGATATGCACCCCTTCACCCATTTTCACTCATTTGCAATAGCTAGTGCATTTCCACCTGTTATGCATCCTTTAACCTTTATGTTTAAAAGGAAACTGGATCCCTAGGAGAAAGACCTCAGCTGGGACATTGCATCAAGAAGAGGATCACAATACAGGGCCGAGAAAAAAGACCAAAGGCCAGACCTCCCAGGAACACACTCAGCAATATCCCTTTTTTTACGAGACCCGGGGTTCGGTTGGTGGTGTAACAGTTGGACGCCCTACCACCAGAAAATGTTACCATGTACCGATATCATTTACAGATATTCCCTCAGTTCAGATCCAAATTACAGTTCACTTTAGTATGTCCTAAGAACAATATATTAACGCCTACGAGTTCAAATAGAAGCACAATTATCAGAGCTGCAGGTCTTGAGTTCAAATAGTAACAGGCATATAATTAAATAAAAAAAACTACAAACGACTCCTATTTCCACATTTGCGACATGAGGAGTGTGTGAGGGGGATGAAGTGAGTTGTCCACCTTTCGTTAATAGGTTAGGCTTTTGGTTTGAACTGGTCGATGCATGCAACTTAATAATAAACTTGGCCAAAGTTGGAGAAATTTGACTTATGAAAAAGCTAAGAGAGCTACAATTTAGAATGGAGGGAGTATATCCTTTTTAATAGCATGTACCTTGAATTTTACGGTGGAGCCAGTGCAAATAACACAAAACAATAACAGATGCGTACTATTACCATCTACATGACTACATGATACCAATCCCCCGTTCAATTCCACACGGACAGACTGGAAGCGCCGGAAAACGAGAACTTTATACAAAAACTAAGATCGAAGCACAAAGAGAACTATCTGTAGCAATCTAACATCCACTGTACTTCCAAAACTACCAATAGTCGAAACCCACCACGCACGGAATACATCGCGGGGATCCACTAACGCCGCGGGATCAGACGAAGCCGAAGCACCCAATCCACGAGCACATGGCGAGAGCATCCGAACAAGCGGAGGAGAAGCCGGGAGGAAAAGGGAGGGACGAGAATGGCACCGACCGTTACCTGCGCGTGGCGGCGGTTGTGAAAGAGGGAGGTTCTGCCTACTGGCGGTTGCCGCGACGCTGGGGTTGCGTCGGAGAAGAAGCAACCGGATTGGATACTAGATTGGATTGGAGCCTGGACCTGGAGGGTGCTGATTTGTTGATGATGGCTTCAGTGGCGTTTGTCCCAGTTCTTGTTTCTTGGAAGGAAGGGTGGTCATACAGGATGGGGACGTGCAGAGGATGGATGGAGATTGGAGAACGTGCTGGAAGACGCTATGGGGAGGAAAAGGCCCAGGGCAAAGGAGATTATTTATTGGAGAAAAAAAAAAAAGGAACACAAAGGCAAAAGGCAAAAGGCAAATGTGACAGCGAACATGCCGTACTTCTTCAATCATACACATACGATCCACACGTATAGGTACCAATATTTTTTCGAGGATTTACATGTTACTGTCTCCATTATAACTCTAGAAGTTGATTATTTAACAATATTTTTTTTCGAGGATTTACATGTTATACTGTCTCCATTATAATTCTAGAAGTTGATTATTTAACGAGAGAGTATAAAATAGGGGAATGTCAATTCCTATTGACATGTCTTGTTGGAGTGCTTTTTATTGCCATTATAGCAGTAGTTGTATTCGTATACATTCCTCATTAGCAGTACAAGTAAGCTCCTTTTTATATCTTATTTCAACCCTATCTCTAGCAATAAGTAAATTATAAAGATATTTCAAGCTTTTGGATGGTATGTTGAGAAAGCCTTCAAACTACCACCCAGAAGAAAAAGAATGAATTATTTTTAAGGATCGCAAAAAAAAAAACTGCTATTTCCTTGATAATTTTGTACATATCTCTATGATGCTCATTATAAAATGGAAACGTAAAACACAAGGAACGGCAGCACTGATTCCTTTCCAACGCCGGTTTTCTTGAGGGTAGAGAAGAAAGTGGGTTCGTCATTTTTGCTTTCACTTTCCAGCATAAGTTGCTTGGGCTAAGAAAACATGATGTATTGTGTATTCAGATTTCAGACGTCTTCTCCATTGAAGATTGCAGACATGCTTTTGTGGAGTCTGACATGGCTTGAAGTCATCAACAGTGACTCAATGACTTCTACAACAGGAGATGGAATATGTTCCTCAGGGCCTTTTTAGAATACAAGAATTTCAAATGAATCTACAGGAACCAATTCATTTTTATAGAAAAAAAAAACAGAAAAAAAAAACCACGTTCCATAAGAAAAAAAAACTAAAGGTTGTGAACTAGTCAGAGTGACATTCGGAGGCTCAGAACAGCACCGCGGACCGTGGAGCACATTTTTGGGAAGGAAACATGGAGATTAATTCTTATATTCGTATTATAAATGCTCTGCTTTTTTTTTCATATACAGTTTTTTTTTTGTGAATTGCACAATACAGCTTGTATTATTTTATAATACAGTTCATCATGAATAGAAAAAACATAGAAGAAATTAAATATATAGTTTATGATTAAGTGAGCAACCATGGAAATGATTACCGAAGACGGTATAGTTCTTCTGATGTATCATTGACCTCCTAGCTAGTTCGATCGGGTATCATGGTTCATGGTCACAATACGCTTTACTTTTAAAACTATATGCGTGCATGCTCGGAAAATAGGAACTACTTGAGGACATTGATTACTGTAAAAGTGATGATACCGCTTACCGCCAGCAAAGTTGAACTTTGAAGATAGAAGTGTTGGTCGAAGTGAACAAGAAATCATCGTTCACAAACAGTAGGATATTTTTAATAAGGGTCATAAATTCTGCAATGGCAAATATGCCCTGTGGGACACCTTAAGAAAATGCTGAATGTTAAATTCATGCTAAGAAAGAACAGATGAAACATATCAATTACTTACAGCCGCATCACACCATGATAGTGGCAAAGGCAATCTTTAATCGATCATGGGGGTGACAAAAGTGCTAGTACACGCTACACACATGACACATGGGGCATCAAATTTAGGTAATCCCACATTAAGCGATTCTAGCTTTCCTTTCACACCCACCTATGCTAGGCACCTAGTACATTACTCGTTTATAGGTGGAGGTGCCACAATCTTGCTGCATCCATCTTTGACCTCAAGTTTGCCATCTTTGGTTAGTTAAGTGTTCACACTCGCAAAACAAACAGGCGGAGGAGGCAAAGAGGGTATATAGTCTTATGTCACTGAGTCAGGGTCTAGAAATGTTGGTACTTGCTGATCATTTGGTCCTGTTCTTTTACATGTGCCATCCTTTTCAGCTGCTAGAGTAGCAGGAAAGCAATGAGCCTGCTGCTGCTACATATCATTTTTTGAAAGAAAGTGGTAGGAGCTCTGCCTTGCATTCCTTCTTGTCTTTTGCTTATGTCTGTCGCTCCCATAACACGTGGAATAATGCCAACACGTACAGGACATATCAAAGTGGAAATTCCACATGGGCTGGTGACCACCATGCCTATCCAGGCCATAGAAACAACATTGAGATTCGTGCAGCTTCAAACAGTGGCGAAGCTAGAGCAAATGTGTGGGGGTGCACAACTTCGTTATAAATATAGTGACTCATGCGATGTTCAAACAAGTAGCATGACTAACTCTTAATTTTTAACATCAAAGTTCAACTTCAATAATAGCAACGTGATTTTGGCCAAAACAACAGTAAAATAGTAGGGCCTAGGGCAATAACACTCACCATTTATAACAAAATATAGATGACATAATGACTTGATCATTGTGGTGTAGTGATTGAAAGAATGCCAAAATGATGAACAAAAGATGTCCCATATAGCAAAATATGTGATCCCACCTAAATTAATGAGAACAAATAGATCAATTATTTAGTAAAGAAATTGTAGAATTACCCATTGAAAGTAGATGCATTGAATTTGTATTACCTTTTAGAGACCATATTTACGTCCTTTTCCTTCCATGGTCATGAAACGACGAACCACTGCCTCATTGTTAACTTTCTTCATTCATCTTTCTCTATATAGAAAATAAGTCTATGACTCAAGTGTTGATCACCCATGCGATTAGACAAACTTGTTTTTACAATCTTCATGCCCGAAAAACATCTCTCAACTGTTGCTGTAGCGACAGGCAATACTAGCACAAGCTTCAAAAGTCTATAGACCAATCTATACAAACGATGTTTCTCTGTCTCTACCCTTTTTTGAGAGAGCTCAGCAATAGTGTTTATGTTGGAGAATCTGTTATCTGCTCTCACATCAGCAATATAAAGACGAAGGTCATGGTTAAGGTCCCTCATATCATCATTGGTGAAATCATCATGATATAATTTGGCTAAACTCATCAAAGTCTCCACATCAAAAGCATGAAATGAGTCTTGGATTGAAAACGGCTGAGCAAACAAGCAATTGAGAGGTTGTCTCACTAAAGCGGCTATCAAGCTCTTGAACTAACCAATCAATAACATCATTAAAGCAATCTACTGCATAGTGATGCTTGTTTGTAATTCCTGATTTTTTTCTAGGTTGTCGGGGATCAATATAGGTATTTTCCATTTCCACTCTATCAATTTCATACAAGTCACAAAACTCATTCACTTCTTCTAATAATTTCTCCCAACCATGACTTCTAAGATCATCCAAATGGAGTCTAGTTGATTTCAAACACCCAATGGCATTTACAATGTCTTGATCCTTGCGTTGCAATGCTAATGACAATGCATTTGTGGCAGTCAATATAGTCAACATGAGATGTAAATAAAAGACAAAGTCAAAAGATTGGAAATATACCAAAAGATTTGATGCTTGATCTCTATTTTTCCAATCTCTATCATCCTTCTCAACAACCTTTAGCACTTCAACTATTGTACGAAACATGTTGAGTAAACTTTTCAGAGTTTTATAATGAGAAACTCCATCTAGTATCCCCGGGTCTTTGCAGACATTGCTCTTGATTTAACCCAGTACCGGTCTCAAGTTGCCCACAACCTAATGCTTGTTTCACTTGTTCATGATTGATGTCTCTAATCATATCCCTTATCTTAGCCGACCCACCCACCACATTTAGTAAGATAGAAATCATGTTTAAAAAAATTGCTTATACCCTTATGTTTTCTCACGGTGGCCACAATGACTAACTGAAGTTGATGAGCAAAGCAATGCACATAATAAGCTGATCTATATCTCTCATGATCAATGATTGCAAGCCATTGAAACTCACCTCGCATATTGCTAGCACCATCATATCCTTGGCCCCCACATTGCTTTAAGCTTAGCTTAAACTTTGCAAGTAGAAAATCAATGGATGACTTGAGGTGGGAAGAAGTTGTTTCAGTCACATGCACAAGGCCAACGAACCTCTCTTTCACAATCCCCAATTTGTCAACATACCTCAAGACCACAGCCATTTGTTCTTTCCAAGAAACATCTCTTGACTCATCAACTAGCAAGCAAAAGACATCATCCCCAAGTTCTTCAAGGATAGATTGTACAATCTCATTTGTAAAACATTCAACAATGTCCCTCTGAATTTCAGGAGCAAGCAAACTACTATTCTTTGTAGCATTTGTAGTCACAACTTTGTGTAATATTGGATCATGTTCAACTAAGAAATCATAGATCTCCTTGAAGTTCCCTCTATTATAGGATTCTTTTGACTCATCATGGTCACGAAAAGGCAACCCTTGCTTCAACAATACTCTTGCTGTATCAATGGACCCATTCAACCGAGTAAAGTAAGCCTTCTTAGCAACTTCACTGATCTGACTGTAAGCAACATCTATGTGTTGCTTTCTTTGCAGCAAATCATCAAACTTCTTCATTGCTTTATAGTGTAAACCACCAACCTCACCAACATGTTGTCTTAGCCTTTCTTTCCTATGATAACCATTCCAACCATTAACCACAAAATGCATCATATCCTGTATCTTTCTTCTCTCTAAACAAGAAACAATAAAAGCAATATGTTCTATCCTTTGCCTCACTATACTCAAGCCAAGGACCAAACTCATCAAACCATTCTGGAATAAGTCTTCTCGGCTTCTCTTTTTCTCCAATTTGTGTAACAGGAAAATCATATGTGAGAGGCTGGCAAGGTCCATTCTCCAAATATTTTCTTCTCACCTTTTCTCTTTGATTCGGATGATAAGAATCAATTTCTTTCCTCAAACGGGGTCATATTTAATCTCCTCGTCCCAATTAATTTCATCCAGAGATGAAATTCTATTGCCATGGAGTGCGTCTTGAGCTTTTCGTTTAAAAAATCTCTCCATGATACCTATGTATAATTCATTCATAAATCATAATCAAATTGCAGTTCACAATTACCTATAACTGAGCACAAATCCACGATGAACACAGATCACAACACAGATCACAGAAGCAGGCAGGGAACTCACCGGACAGCCAGGCGGGCATCAAGCCATCAGCGAATTAGCCAATTAGGGACAGCCGGACAGGGATGTAGGCAGGCCGCAGCGTCGCGACTTCGAGCAGTACACAGTCACGAACTCGCGATGCGCCGATGCGGCGATCAGTCCTGGCGGCGAGCCGGCGATGGCGCGATGCCCTACGATGGGTCGATGGCGTGGGCGGCGGGTGAGGCGAGGCGTCGCTTCGAGCAGAAGGAAGTGGAACCGCGTGTCTATTCGACTCCTCGACTGCCCACTTCAGCGATGGACTCATCTTGCTTGGGCTGGAGCCTGGAAGCAAATAATGCGACATGGGCTTCTTGGGCTGCAGGGGGGTGCCTTATCTTGGGCCATGGGGGGTGCCTATTGGGCCAAATTTCTTTAACCCTCATGAAATTTCAGGATTTTAGGGGGTGCTCGGGCACCCGGCCGGCATAACTATCCTCCGCCCCTGGATTCAAACAAGGGAGAGAGAAAGAAGCATTGAGATCCGTGTTGTTGAGAAAAGAAATGGTGAGGATAACACTTGCGGTCACATATACATGTGGGGCTGCATTTCCCAGGACATATCAGTAAACTGCATGGAAAATCTCTGATGACTGATCAGACTATATACATTGGAAAATCTCTGATGACTGATCAGACTATATACATAGGAGTGCAATTGTACATCCGAAAAATTAATTATTATATCATTGTCCTGTAATCATATAATTTCCCATGGATGCTTCACTGTTGCTATTTTGGCCTCGGGTGTACGTATCATTCTGAAGCCTGAACTCAGTCATTTCTAGTTCTTGGTACGCATCTACTAACATTGCAATCAGCAGATGAGAGGTGAAGCAATGTCAGACTCTACCGGTATATCTGTCTGCAATCTTCCCTAAGAGTAGAGAATGCAATCTCTAAACACAGTAGTCAGTACATTACTTTTAGGCTAAGCAACTGCATGCTTCGGCTGAAACCAAAGTCCCACGTTCACGTTCTCAGCTCTCTGCCGCTGCGGACGGAGGAGGGCGATACGGCACGAAAGGAATGTGCTTATTTTAATCTCTTTCACTTCAAACAACGAGAGACGAGAGGATTTCTCGAAGCACGACGGCATCCCCCGGTTGCGTACGAGGTCGTCTACATGGTTGTTACTATAAATTAATTCAGATAAACTATACAGTATCGCTTGAGGTGTGAGGCCCTGACGCCCTGTGGCGAGAAAGCAGGCCAGTCCATTCCATGACAGCATAAACCGTGGCAATCTCAGATACTAGCATGTAAAGAAGCCCTGTAGCGTATTCGTTTGAACCAAAACAACATGAAGAGAAATATGGCGAGCAACATCATGATCGAACCAGCAGACGTGCTAGAACAATAGATGCGCCATGTGTCAACGATCAGTTCATGACGCGTAGTGCGTCGTCTACTCAATCTTGTATTCTTGTGGACGATGAAACTAACCGAAAGCTTAAAAAAAGAATAAGAGAAGTTCGTAATCAACATAACACGGGATTCACAATCAGGGGGGCCAGTACACGTGCATCTGTGTGTGAGAGAGACGCCGCCGAAGAAGAAGGCCCTGTGGATCCTGCGTACCAGTGCAAGAGGCCCATACATTTTTGAAAAAACAAGAGGCCCATACATAAATAAACCCATTTTACACTTTCCTGGGATGAGGATCCGTGACAAAAAAAAAACCAAGAGATGAAAGGCGACGTGGAATGCGGGATGGAAGGCCCATTGTCGTCTCGCTGGGATTTGCACAGTAGTAGTATGAAGGAGGAAAGAAACCACCTGTGATGGCCCCCAATCATCTCTCTAGCACAGCAGCAGTTGTCACGATGCGAATGTGTTTGTGTGACGGCAATGGATATGGATGGATAATGGCGTGACAAAGTGCGTCTACTGATCTCTACAAGGCTTCCTCTCTTTCCCCTCATCCCCTGTAGCCTGTATAGGCTGTATCTCTCCATGTAGCACTTGCACTGCAAATCGTCGCTTGCTCCATCTTCACTCGTTCCAGATGAAGCAGGGACCAACGTGCGTGGCCCACTCGAGAGCCTTTTCGATGGATCGATCACGTGCGTGCATGCGTTCCAGTCACGGAACGGAAGGCGTCTCTGAGCATACTCAACTCAACCTGGGCCTGGGCTGGCTCCCATCCCTGAAGACGACGCACGCAACCTTCTCGTCGTCGTCGTCGGTCGCTTCCCTTTGGCCCTTTTGCATGCCCTCACTGTGTATTCGTTTTTTCAATCTTATCCCCTTGACTTTCCCTACCTCAATGCAACAAAGAGATGAACATTGTTTTTTTTACTGAAATTAATATAAGTATTTAACATAAACTAAACCAGCACAATGAACAGAGCCGAAGAGATCGAAGACGACGACTTGTTTGTTGTTGCTGTTGGCTGGCCCGCCCAATCATCAGCAGGCGACCTCGTCACTGGTACTGCCTCCAAATGTGCTCGCCACGACCGCAGCGGCAGACGAAGACGCGGCCTTTCCCATCTTCTACCTGCCGGCGCCGGCGGTGAGCAGAGGAAAGGGAAGCACCGACAGGCGCCACGTGTGAGGCTCCAGGCCTCTCTCTCTCTCTCCCTCCCCTCGAGAGAGGGCTCTGAGTTGACGACCTCCATCTAGAAACGCTTAGTTAGTGCAGCGCATGAAACTCCCAAGACCACCAATTAGTACGTAGAGTATAATTGATAACTGGGCTACTACTAGTGTGCATGTAAGTATGTCAGCATTAGAAGAGAAGAAATTATCTTTGTTCTTCAGGTAGGCTAAAATATGCCGGTGCTCTCCAAAGTCTTTCCATAAGCAAATGCATCTTATTAGCCTAAATGATCGTGAAGTCTGTTTAAATATCGTGTAAACTGGCATTGACACGAAGCTAACCAAACCTAGCTAGCTTGCGTTGCGACTTGCGAGCAGGATCCGCGGAAACCTGCAGTCCAAAAGAACAACGCATGGAATCATCAGCTGAGTAGTAGAGGTGTACTAATACTGATAGATTATTTTTATTAGTAGTAATAGTAGTGAGGTTAGGTGGGGGTGACTGGCTTTAGCAATTGGCTTCGTCGTCGTCGGTCGTTCCCCGCATGTTCACTCAGATTTCGAACTCGTTCGCAAGTCATCCGCCACGTACGGGTACGGCAGCAGCAGCAACCTTCAACGACAGATTTATTGCTGCTGCATTTCTTATTAGTTAGTGGTCCCTTCATCCCTTGCTTGTTTGTTCATCCCATCCGTACTAGTAGAAGAAACAACAATTAATAAAAGAAAAATTACTTGACAAAATTAAAAAGTGAAAGGACCTTGATGTCGCCCAACAGGACTAGAGGGGGTTAAAATAGACCTGTTTAAAATAAACTTGCAAACTTTCTGTCAGCACAGGTCCGGCACTGCCGACCTTGGGTTCGGCACTGCTGCTCTAAAGCCCGACAGTGCTGGCCTCCAGGACAGAACTGAACACAATTCAAAATGTATAACTGGAATGGAAATTGTGCTTGAATGAAAACCTTCCTAGAGGTGTAGGGAACCTCTAGCACCACTTGAAAGTGGTAGCAACACACCACCAAATAGATCGGGACCAAACCCTAAAAATCACCTTGAGGACAAATATAAGTAAGGCAAACAACACAAACACAAATGACACAAGATTTATCCCATGGTTCAGCGTCGCCACCAAGACTGGCCTAAGTCTACGTTGTTGAGGTTCGCCACACAAGGCTTAGGCTCGCCACATAAGGCTTGTCTTTCCCTCGTTCTCAAATCAAGAGTGAACTCTTGAAGTGAGGGTGATTTACTAGCTGCAATGAATGGTTACAAACCTCCCAAGGCTGCCACACAAGTTGACAAGCTCCACGGACGACGCTCTAGCCGGCTAGGAGCAAGCTCCAAGAGTAACGAATGCAACCACCGACTTAAACGCGAACCAAGTGCTCTAGGCGATGAAAAACGGTTTGGGCTGCTCTCTAAAGGAGTTTGGAGGCTCAATCTCTCAAAGGATTGGAGAGGAATCAAAGAGAGAAGCTTGAGGGGCTCCAATGGAGTTAGAGAGAAGGAGAGAGCTTTCTGTTTGAGCACTGAGAAGAGAATGGTCGAGATGACCGTTGGGGACAGCAAGAAGGGGATAGAAATACTTCATGCTGTCCAACGGTAACTTTAAGTCCCGGCACTGCTGGGCTACAGCCCAGCACTTGTAGCCTAGCACTGCCGGATAGGTCCGGCACTACTGCCCTACAGCCCGGCACTGCTGGACTCCCAGCACTACTGCTCAGGGGAACAACACCGCTGCGCTGCCCAAAAATGCTCCGAATGAAAAACTGTTTTGCAGGGAGTCTGGGCAAGGTATGAGAGGTGTTTGGTGGAATTTGAGCACTTGGTTGCACATTTAAGCATGCATATTGCATCCCCCTTTGTAGTACGGTATTTTCTAAACTCAAATTCAAAACATCAAATAATTTAAACGCTTTTGAGTGGTCACCGCATCCCTTTGATAATTTGGGGCTGCACCATTGAATGTATTGTCCTCATTCTTGTAATACCTTGAGCATGTGCTTGTAATCATCCTTATCTCATCTCTTTGAGCAAACACACCTTAGAGCTTGTGACTTGAATCTTCCAACACATATGAGTTCAGCCCATGGCTTCAAGTCACTTCAACTAATAAATTGATCATCAACATAATATGACTCCTCATAGCTCGATTAGTACTTCGACTCAATGTAAGTACTCTCTTATTCACCTTAGCCATAGTACCTCGGTCTCCTTGACCTTCACCTTTGCTTAGTACCTCGAAGTCCTTTCCTTGCTATCTTCACCCTATTAAGCCATACTCAAGTCACATCATATTAAGCAATATATTGAAAAACTCTTTCTTCAATATTGTGATCCTTGCTTGAATATCTTGTAGATATGAATGTTGAGATCAAACAAGCTTTGATATATGAGGCTTCATATCAATATGGTCAAGCCAATTCATAATTCCTTAAATGTTCTTTATCTTGGCTTGACACTCCCATCAATCACTACAATCTCTTAGCTTCATACTTCTAGCTTGATTATATTGCAACCAGAGAATCTAAAGGAACTACCCATCCTTGTTTCTTCAATGTGTGAGACAACATAATCATGAATTTGAGAGAAGCCATTTGTCCCACAAGATATTAGCTAAACTCCCCCTCAATGTTTGCACACAAGAGTACACAAAGTACACTCATGCATATCAATGATCCTAGGGTCAAGAGAGAAGTTTACATTATTGTTCCAACTGAATTGTCCTTCAAGCAGCTTGCAATTCAATTCCAAACACTGAATTTTCAGAATCTGTTTTTTTTTTTAAAAAAATTCATATCTGTCAGACCATCAGTCCAATATGCATGAAATTTGGTAGAGATATGCATCCATGAGTCCTCTAGCTGCTGTCAAAATTTCAGCTCATTTGGACTCAATTTGATCAGTCAAATCAATTCTCCAATAACTGCCAATGTCTGAAATACACACAGTTTTCAGATTCTATCCTCTTCAGAGAAAGCTTCATATCTCTCAAAATACTAGTCCAGTATTGATGAAACTTGATAGAGGTATGAATATACATGTCCTTTAACTGCTGTAGAAATTTTAGCCCATTTGGACACCATTTAAGCAGTTAAATATTATTTTCTACCAAAACTGCTCAAGTCTGAAACTGCATGCTGAGGCTGACAGAATTCAACTCAAAACTGATTTCCTTCTAAACCAATCATCATGCCAATTGTTCAACAACAAGTACTAGATGTGTATAGCATGTTCACAAAGTTTCAGACCATGTCATTAGAGTTTGAACATCCTTGTGAAGCAATCAAGAACATGGCCATTGGTGACATTTAGGCCACAAGAAGTCCAGGTCACAGATGTGGAACCTCAAAGTGTTGATGCTACTGCTTCAAGAATTGAAAAAGATGGGCTAGCAGTGCTCCATGGTCCAGCCTCTGTGCCTAACCACGGCACTGCCGGACCCCACAGAGAAGCAGCAGCAAGCTTTTCACCAGCAAACCGATGAACTTTAGGTGAAGAGTAAACCTTTAGGCTTGTGATTCATCCAATTCAAGAACAACCTCTTCTTCTTGATTTTCTATAAACAAGCTTAAATACAAGAGGTCATTAGTAACACAAGCACTAGTTTTCTATTTAGTAACCCTTTATATGTGGATGGCAAGTAGGCTACTAAAATAGAGAAATCTCATAACATGGATTAAATCTCCCTCAAAGCCTCATGCACACCCTTTTAGTGGAATAGAAATGTGAATGTGCATGGTTGGTCAATTAAGTCCAAAGGGTAGGTTTAAGCCATATTATGGTGAGTGACTAACATAGATAAATCAACTCCAAATCAACTAGAGAGAGAATACATCACATAGTTTTAGATTGATGACCTTCCTATGATAGCACACTCCATTTGAGAAACACATTCTTAATTAGCTAGCGGAGGACTACACAAATATCACTTAGAGAGAAATATTAGTCTCACAACTCTAGTCTAGAGTAAAGTCCCTTTTGATAAGGGGCTCTAAGTATTTGAATTTCTTACATAGCACTTTATTCAATTAAGAACTTAGGATTTCACTCTATGTCTAGGTCATGGCAACAAAAGGATAATCAAATTGAAATATGCCAAGGAATACTTACAACCATTAGAGCATATAGATGGCCATAATATGAGAATGATATTTTGCCAATCTACCATATGACAAGAATTTATCAAGTAGAGAGTTCTTGAATTGTGAGTGATAAGTGTCTCTACTTGACTTTAGTTTGATTTTTTTATTCTTGGCCTTCTTGAAATTCATTTATATTCTTCAATGTGAGCCAAGTATTTGAATCCCTCAAAACCAACTCAAAGTATGCTTTCATCATCTTGAAATTCTTGGTTTGAAGTCCACAAAGGAAATTCAGGTCATCTATGTTACTTGGTGTGGATGATCAATTCAATTTCATCATCTTCTTCTTTCATGACCAGCAACAATATATATAACCTCAAGTGCTTTATTTTCCTAAGTGGCTAAACAAGACACAAAGGAGTAAAATGTGAAAATAACATGCACTGAGATTTAGTTGTTACCACCCTTATGAATGTAATGGATGAGGTGGTCTCTTCATCTTCACTTTGCTTATGAACATGTTGTAGGCTTTATCCATGGCTTGGACTGATCTCAGTTGCTACTGAGGTAGGAGGGGCGGCACTGCCGCCCATAGGTGCGGCACTGCGCCCTGCTGATTTCTAGCAAGTGTGTGTGCTGCACTTCTTCTAGAGTATGTCAGCGGAAATTTGGTTGCAGCAGCAATTAATGATCTCCTGTCTCTTATACTCCATAACCTACAACATAATAAGAACTTGCTCTACTAGAGAGACATTAAAAACATCATATGGAAAGTGAATTATTTACTAGAATATTCTAGCCACTCTACTTATTCACAAATATACACACATTTGTGAATTTGATAGAGACTACACAAGTCAAGTGGCTAGCTAGTAAGGGTTAGATACTAGTTATCAAGGTGAATATGAAGTTTGAAATATTTTCATAAATCCATCTTCGGGTCAACCATAAAGAAGGACAATATGAATAGGTTGATAGCTTGAATGAATATTTTCAATCAACTTACTCAAGCACCCCGAAGCTTCATATCACCTTTAAGTACCTACAACACTTCAAGCACAATTTGGTACCCCTACCAAGATGGGTCCATCAAGGTTAGTCACAAGAGACTTAGGCACCCAAATGGCCTTTGTGCTAGCATGTGGTGAACCAATCACCTTTCTAGCACAAGTGTTATTTTTGGGCCTCCTAAGCATATTCGAATCAAAAGATGAGTTAAGCTTAAGAGTGTTACCCATGGGACAATCCTTACCAAAATGTCCCTTTGTTCTACAAGTGTAGCATAGGCGTCTCTTATTCTTATTGTCCTTCTTCTCTTGCCTTTTGCTTGCTACCTTGCTAATGAGCCTCTTTCTTGATGATTCAAGCCTTCATCATTCATATAGGGGCATGATGCAATTTCATGTCCCTTCTCATTGCATCCATAACACTTTCTATTGCTTATTTTTGTGTTCTTCTTTGAAAGTGTTGCTTGGTCATCAGCCTTGTTGGAAACACATAGAGGCATTGTGTCCCAAGTTGGAGCACTTAACATGATTCATCTTTTTCTTCTCTTGGATCTTACTCATGTCCTTCTTCTTTCTTCTAGTGCAATCTCTCACATGGTGACCCTCTTTCTTGCACTTGAAGCAAGTGATGAAAACCTTCTTTGGTTTCTGAGGTTCTTGCTTTGGCTTGGAGACCTTCTTCTTGAGATTTACTTGAGCAGGGGCAGAAGTGGTAGCCTTCCCTTTTTTATGGGGAGCGGCACTGCCGCCCTTAGGTAGTTGTGCTGCTCGGGGCTGTTGTTGTGCCACTATCTATGCAGGCTGATCTATACCCAACTTCGCCCTTGCTCTCAAGTTGTGCATATTCAAACCCATTGTTGGACTTGTGATTTAGTTGATGGGATTTGGTGCATGAATTGGTTGATCCCTTGCAATAAATCAAGTCCTTCTTAACCTCTCAACCTCTTCCTTGAGCTGTTCATTTCTTTTGTGATAGAGTCATCATAGCTTTCTACAAATACATGCTTAATGGAAGATTGGCTTGCTTGAGAGCAACAATTGTTAGCACATGATAAAATAGATTGAACTTGTGTACATATGCATTTGTGGGTGTGAGGTTGATATGATTTTACCGATGTTATCATAGCCTCATAAGAAATATCTAGCATGAGATGAGATTCTATAAGCCTCTCATGAGAGCACAAGAGCCCATCATAGCTTTGTTGCAAGTTCTCATTCTTGTAGTGAGCCTTTCCAATTTCTCTTTGAGCATTATAATTCTCATCTTCTAATTGAGCAACACAAGTAGAGAGTTAATAGTATGAGTTTGCTCAATTGATAAGTTTTCATACCTTTCGACCAAACTAGCATGAGAGCACCTAAGCTTTTCATGCTTTTTGGTCAACTTCTCCAAGCATTTGATCTTTTCAATGCAAAAGTCATCTTGCTTGTGAAGTGTTTGTTCTTGCTCATTTATTTTCTCCATGAGCTTCATCACATCAACTTTTCTTTCTTGCTTAGCCGAGCAAGGTGTTGAGTGTATTCATCATCATCACTTCCATCTTCACTCTCACTATCACTCTCACTCTCACTTGTCACATTCTTTTTTTCTTTGCCATAAGACTCACATGAGAAGTGGCATAGAGAGTTGAGCTTCTTAGTGAGGTGGATTCATCATTTGGCCTCCACCGATCATGAGCTTCTTCTTCCTTCAATATGTTAGTCTCACAAGAACTAGAAGAAGTAGAAGTACCACATGTAAGAGCAATGTCTCACCAACAATTTTTTACCTTCCATTAAGTTATATGTCGGTGAGAAGGTGGATATGGCATGATCACTTAGACCTTTTGAGAGAATCACTTGAGGCTCTATATGTATTGGTGAAGTGAGCACTCAAGTGATTTCTCTAGTGAGAGCAACTTCTCATCACATTTAGACTTGTCATATCTTTCTTTGAGAGTAGTCCAAATGAGATGAGCATCCTCTAGTGGTTCACCATCTCCAAATATAATAGCATCAAGTACATCTTCACTCAAAGCACTAAATAAGACATTAGTAGCTTGAGCATTGTATTGTAAACATTTCACTTCCTCTCTAGATAGATAGTCCAAATCATCACTAGGAGGTGAAATGCTCACATCTACAATATGCTCTATATGAGGACCCATGGTCCTAAAAACATCAAATACATGAGCAGACCAAGATGCATAATTTGAGCCATCTAAAAGTAGAAGTTCTAGAGATACCTCCCCACTTGCGACATCGTTCTCTCAAGGCAGTTAAGCCCGAAATAGAGAGCCAAGCTCTGATACCAATTGAAAGGACTTGATGTCGCCCAGCAGGACTAGAGGGGGGGTGAATAGGCCTGTTTTAAATAAACTTGCAAACTTTCTGTCAGCACAGGTCCGGCACTGCCGGCCTTGGGTCTGGCACTGCGGGGTGCCCGGCACTGCTGCTCTAAAGCCCGGTAGTGCTGGCCTCCAGGACAGAACTGAGAACAATTCAAAATGTATAACTGGAATGGAAATTGTGCTTGAATGAAAACCTTCCTAGAGGTGTAGGGAACCTCTGCACCACTTGAAAGTGGTATCAACACACCACAAGTAGATCGGGACCAAACCCTAGAAATCACCTTGAGGACAAATGTAAGTAAGGCAAACAACACAAACACAAGTGACACAAGATTTATCCCGTGGTTCAGCGTCGCCACCAAGGATGGCCTAAGTCCATGTTGTTGAGGTTCGCCACACAAGGCTTAGGCTCGCCACACAAGGCTTGCCTTTCCCTCGTTCTCAAATCAAGAGTGAACTCTTGAAGTGAGGGGTGATTTACTAGCTGCAATGAATGGTTACAAACCTCCCGGGGCTGCCACATAAGTTGACAAGCTCCACGAGCGACGCTCTAGCGGTAGGAGCAAGCTCAGTAACGAATGCAATCCACCGGCTTGAACGCGAACCAAGTGCTCTAGGCGATGAAGAAACAGTTTGGGTGCTCTCTAAAGGAGTTTGGAGGCTCAATCTCAAAGGTTTGGAGAGGAATCAAAGAGAGAAGCTTGAGGGGCTCCAATGGAGTTAGAGAGAAGGAGAGAGCTTTTGTTTGAGCATGAGAAGAGAATGGTCGAGATGACCGTTGGGGGCAGCAGGGAAGGGATAGAAATACTTCATGCTGTCCAACGGTAACTTTAAGTCCCGGCACTGCTGCCCTACAGCCCGACACTGCCGGACAGGTCCGGCACTGTTGCCCTACAGCCCGGCACTACTGGACTCCCAGCACTGCTGCTCAGGGGAACAGCACCGCTGCGCTGCCCAAAAATGCTCTGAATGAAAAACTGTTTTGCAGAGAGTCTGGGCAAGGTATGAGAGGTGTTTGGTAGAATTTGAGCACTTGGTTGCAATTTAAGCATGCATATTGCATCCCCCTTTGTAGTACGGCATTTCCTAAACTCAAATTCAAAACATCAAATAATTTAAACGCTTTTGAGTTGGTCACCGCATCCTTTGATAATTTGGGGCTGCACCATTAAATGTATTGTCCTCATTCTTGTAATACCTTGGCATGGGTTTGCAATCATCCTTATCTCATCTCTTTGAGCAAACACACCTTAGAGCTTGTGACTTGAATCTTCCAACACATATGAGTTCAGCCCATGACTTCAAGTCACTTCAACTAATAAATTGATCATCAACATAATATGACTCCTCATAGCTCGATTAGTACTTCAACTCAATGCAAGTACTCTCTTCTTCACCTTAGCCATAGTACCTCGGTCTCCTTGACCTTCACCTTTGCTTAGTACCTCGAAGTCCTTTCCTTGCTATCTTCACCCTATCAAGCCATACTCAAGTCACATCATATTAAGCATCTATTGAAAACTCTTTCTTCTATATTGTGATCCTTGCTTGAATATCTTGTAGATATGAATGTTGAGATCAATCAAGCTTTGATATATGAGGTTCATATCAATATGGTCAAGCCAATTCACAATTCCTTAGATCTTCTTTATCTTGGCTTGACACTCCATCAATCACTACAATCTCTATCTTCATACTTCTAGCTTGATTATATTAATGCAAAGTAATTCTTCAAATCTTTGTCCATACAAGCAAACTAAAGTAAGGACCATATTATATCTAATATTACATTGTCTCCTTTGTCATTTGACCTTTGCTTGGTGTTTTCTCACTAATGCAGTATTGATTCATTATTCAATCCTTGATCAACACTAGTTCACTATCCAACTCTTCTTGTTCATGTAAAGCAAGCCAATATAGAGACCAATCCATAGCTATCAACCTATATCTCATTTGCCATTTACCAAACATGCTTGCTTTCACTGATACTATGATATCTCACAACATAGAGGTCATTTCATTGATTCCATTTGTATTGTTGTCTTTTGTTTGACTTAGATTATTCTTATGATTTTCCAATACAATATACACAATTTGACCTTCATCTCAACACTTTGTGGAATACCATCAAGTTTGCTTTTCTTGTTTAACCTTTGATATACTTAGCAAACTTGTTAGACCTGTAATTGTGTTATCAGTCAATTTACCAAAATTTATTAAAGGTTGATGTACTTTCAAAAAGTCAACTTGCAGCTTCTGACCGCTATTTCGTGTAATTATTACTCCGTATGTGTGGATTTGTTTTCTCACGCGCCCGACAATCTATGCGCTCGTTCCAAAATTAGCATGCGGCATTGATAAATGGAGCATACTCTACACGGTGAAGAAAACAGATTAAATTGGCAAGCAGATAGCTAGCAGGAGACTGTCATCCTTGCAAAGGGGGAAAAAACATTGGCATTTGGGGCTTGATGGCCTGGATAATCTACATTACTCCTACTACAGATCGGCAGAGAATCCCTCGTCTGAAACCGCCCGCTAGTCGTAGCAGTACACTGGGTTCTCGTTTCCGAGAACGAAGATCTTGATTTATGACAGGGAATTCCCAGAAGATCTCTCTCATGCAAATGGTCCACCGACATCTGAAAACTTGGGAGTTCTAGATGACAGTGCCTCGGTTTTTGGCGGTTGCCACACCGTCGTCGCATACTCGCATGTCGCGTTTCTTCTCAGGCTGTGTTTAGATGATGAAAATGTGGTGAAAAAAATCATGTAGCACTTTTCGTTTGTATTTGGTAATTAGTGTCCAATTATGAATTAATTAGGCTTAAAAGATTCATCTCGCAAAGTTAAAGTAAACTGTGAAATTAGTTTTTGATTTCGTCTACGTTTAATACTCTATGCATATACTGCAAATTTGATGTGATGGAGAATTTTTTTTTTGCGTAGTTAAAATTTGGTGTTTTTGAAGAAAACTAAACACAGCTTGACGCAGACGTGTCCCTCTGCTGATCGGTTCCTAGACTAGACAAAAGCACCTCGTTCTGACTTGTGACAGAGAAACTGTCAGCGGTAACGAAGACCCAAACGCGTGCGTGCGCAGGCAAAGCACCATGGTAACGAAGAGCTCCGCTGGCTGGCTGGCAGCACAAGCTGGCGTGCTGGCTGGCCCCCGCGGGGTGCAGGTGCAGGAGGCAATGCATCGCAGGCAAGCAAGGTAGCGCTGCCCGCATTAAACGATGCACGCACACAACACAGACACAGGCATCCACCACCGCACCGCACCGATCTGTCGTCTGTCTGCATGTCACTGCACGGCTGCACGATTGGGATCTTCAGATGCTGCTGCCTGTTCATATCCTGCCCTGTCCACAATAAATCACCCCTCCTCCGATCGGTGAATCTTGGCCAATATCAGTTCAATTTAAACATACCAAATTCTACTGTAAAAGGCAAGTAATCTTGTCAGAGATCTACGTATCTCCCAGGCTGCTGCCAATCTCATGTAGTTACTGTAGTAGATACCAAATTTGTCCGGGCGTCCAGATTCGAAGCCTAGGTACCCCTGTCTGTAATCATGGACGTTGTTAACGCAACCAAACACAGGCAGCTTGTCGGAATCGCAACGCCGTAGGAGTAGATCCAATCTCGCCTCGCTGCGTCGCGCTGTGCCATCCTTCCGCCTGTCCTCTCCGACCTCTCTCCCTGTGCTGTGCTGACATGACGCGCGCAGGAGGCGGAGCCGATGCCGCGATCCATACCGCTTGTTCCGCTGTCGATCAGCCAAGTGCCCAGTGCTGAGGGTTGCTTCATCGCCGTGGCCTTGGACGCTTAACTTATATAGCCTAATTTATGTTTTGATATGTCTGGTTTCATCATTCATGTGTGCTAGACGCGTACTGTACTGCTACAGACTGCATTCCTGCAGGATGGCGGCAGTAGCAGTGAGTTGCTGTCGCGGGACGGAGACGGATAAAATTCGTGCGCGGCAGCGCCAGAGCCAGAGCAGAGCCAGAGCCAGAGCGGCCGGCCGGCCGCCACCGACAGCGCCAGGCGCCAGGCCGCAACCGCACGTAACGAATAGAGGAGAGAGCGTCGTGCGAGCCCACTCGGCGGGCACGCCCACACACGCGGCCCCGCCGAACCGAACCGAACCAACCGACCGACCCCAACCGCGGTCGCACGGTTAAAAAAAAGAAAGGGTCCATCCAGCCGTTTCTTCGATTTCTACTTCCACCGCCCGCTGATGAGAATTGTGAGAAGCCGCGTCGAAGTGTCCTGTTCTCCCAGACCCATCCGCTAGTTTTCTGTGCTCTCGTTCTCACCGCTGGGGGCTCGGCGGCGCGGCGGCCAGCAGCTGCGGCTATTCGTTTAACCACTGAACGCGGTTTTACTACGCCGTAACGCGGGTTCGGGGGCGTCAAAAGGGGGCCTTTTTTTTTTTTTATTAGTCGACGGCGACGGTGGTGAGAGCCGGGAGACACAGAGGGAAGGAGGGGCAGACCGCGAATAAATAAAGCGGGGGGCGAGCTCGCCTGCTAGACCGACGTGGTGAGCTGTTCTTCCTCTCTCTCTCTCTCTCTCTCTGCCAGTGCTGCCGCGGTGGTGTTTCTCTTCCGGCTATTAAGGCCGTTCTTGATGAGTAGGTGAGGGAGGAGGAGGAAGAGGGCGACGACGAGCGAGAAGAGAGCCCGGGTCGTCGCTGCGAGGGTTGGTTCTCCCTTCTCCGTGTGTGCAAGCCAGCCCGCCCGCCCGTGTGACAGAGACGTGGTGGTGGTGGTGTCAGTGAGTGCGTGCCAATGGCGCCGTCGTGGTGGGGGAGGGACGGGGCGAGGGGCAATGGCGTCATCAGCGGCGGCGGCGGGACGCCGGTGGTGGTGAAGATGGAGAACCCGAACTGGTCAATCTCCGAGGTGGCCGCGTCGGAGGTGTCGGCAGCGCCTGACTCTCCAGCGGGCACCGGCGGCGGGGGCGGCAAGGCGGGGCGAGGCAAGAACGCGCGGCAGATCACGTGGGTGCTGCTCCTGCGGGCGCACCGCGCGGCGGGGCGGCTAACGGGGGCGGCGTCGGCGGCGCTGTCCGTCGCCGCCGCCGCGCGCCGCAGGGTGGCGGCGGGGCGGACGGACTCGGACGCCGCCCCGGCCCCCGGGGAGAGCACCGCGCTCCGGACGCGCTTCTATGGCTGCATCCGGGTGTTCCTCGCCCTCTCGCTGCTGCTGCTCGCCGTCGAGGTCGCGGCTTACTTCCAGTTCCAGGGCTGGCAACTCCTTGAGGAGGAGGTCGGCGCCGGCCTCCTTGCCTTTGATGGACTCTTCGCCGCCGCCTATGCCGCTTGGATGCGCGTCCGCCTTGACTACCTCGCGCCGCCGCTGCAGTTCCTCACCAACGCTTGCGTCGTCCTCTTCTTGATCCAGAGCGTCGACCGCCTCGTGCTTTGTCTGGGATGCTTCTGGATCAGGCTTAAGGGGATCAAGCCTGTGCCGCTGGCCGCCGCCGCCGACAAGGAGGACGTCGAGGCCGTTTCCGACTACTTCCCCATGGTGCTCGTGCAGATGCCCATGTGCAATGAGAGAGAGGTAAGCTCAAGGGAACCCCTCAACCATCCTTCCCTTCCGTATTTGCTTTTGTTTGTTGTTTGTGCTTGTGGGTTGGAATTTTGGGATCAAAAGATTCGTTTCTTGAGTGGAATTTGGGATCAGGCTTCCTGGTGACTCCTGTCTCCTGGTTGGTTCTAGTCAACCCAGCACAAATATAGAGTGGACTAGATGCATTGGTGGTCTGGATCTTTGACTTGTGTCACAAGTTTGGTGCTTTTGAAGTTTAAAGTTGCTTCTGTCCTAGTCGGTACCTTAGATCAACAGGATTTAATTTCTGCACTACAAACCTTAGATTTTCGCGGTTGGTATTCGTACTTTCAGCAAGAGCACACTTCGTTTCTTTGTATCCAAATCTCAGTACCCTTGTTGTCAACCGACCAGTTAATAATTGGCAATGCTAGAGATTGAATATCAAACTGTAGCATAAATCACAGCTTCCACAAACCTATAGCTTCTGAGCAAGATGATAGGAAATGATCTGCTTACCATTGCACTTTCTTTGAAACATAAGTCCAATTCAGTTAACATCTTCGAATTGGATGTTGCAGGTGTACCAGCAATCCATCGGTGCAGTTTGCAGCCTAGACTGGCCAAGGTCAAATTTCCTGGTCCAGGTGTTGGATGATTCTGATGATGCTACCACTTCAGCACTTATCAAGGAGGAGGTGGAGAAATGGCAGCGAGAGGGTGTGCGCATAGTATACCGGCACCGGGTGATCCGGGACGGCTACAAGGCTGGAAACATGAAATCAGCCATGAAGTGCAGTTATGTGAAAGATTACGAGTTTGTTGTCATCTTTGATGTGATTTCCAACCACAAGCGGATTTCTGAAGCGCACTGTGCCCATTTCAAGGTTTGGGCTCAATTGTACAATGCTAGCTGCCGTACTTGACAATTAGTCCTATTAGATATGTTTTCTGAGAATCTGAGCGTGCAATTTCCAGGGAAAGGATGACGTCGGGTTGGTTCAGGCAAGATGGTCTTTTGTAAACAAGGATGAGAACTTGCTGACCAGACTTCAGAACATAAACCTTTGCTTCCACTTTGAGGTGGAGCAGCAGGTGAATGGGGCGTTTCTCAACTTCTTCGGGTTCAATGGCACCGCGGGAGTCTGGAGAATTAAGGCACTTGAGGAGTCTGGAGGATGGATGGAGAGGACAACAGTGGAGGATATGGACATAGCTGTTCGAGCACATCTCAAGGGGTGGAAGTTTCTCTTCCTAAACGACGTTGAGGTATTGGCCAGTGTTCGCTGCTGCTTAAGCAGAATATGCCTTGCGTAAAGACATGATAACTTAACCTCTGTAACTACTCTTTCAGTGTCAGTGTGAATTGCCAGAATCTATGAAGCATACACAAAGCAGCAACACCGGTGGCACTCAGGTCCCATGCAATTGTTTAGGCTCTGCTTTGTGGACATAATCAAATCTAAGGTATGACACTTTTTTATCTGTAGGCACGTTGTGAAAGCTGAAATGTTTGGTAAAAGTGTTGAGCATGCCAGTAAAATATATCTTATTTACAAGGAACAAGGGCACTTCCCATTATATTATTTGGTTTCATAGGAAAACCCACAAGATGAAGTAATTGCTATGAAGCGTCAGCTACATTGTTGTAGTAAAATAATAAAAAAAAAACATCGAATTAGAATCTGATCTTTCAAGTAGTTGTTATGCTTCTCTTGCCTTTATGCATATTCTTTTTTCAGTTCATTTGAATCATTTGTTTAATCTACTATAATTTATGAGTGCATTTGTGGTTTGTCTTTTTATTCTTCACATTTGAGCTTTTCTGTTCAAGCTTGCACAGTGTAGGCATAAGGTGACCTGATGTTGCTGCTTACTTTCTACTGCAGATTGGATTCTGGAAGAAGTTCAATCTCATATTCCTTTTCTTCCTCCTCCGGAAGCTCGTCCTACCCTTCTATTCATTCACTCTTTTCTGTGTTATCCTTCCATGACAATGTTCGTTCCCGAAGCTGAACTCCCAGCATGGGTAGTATGCTACATTCCAGCAACAATGTCCATCCTCAACATCCTCCCATCCCAAAATCTTTCCCGTTCATTGTCCCGTACCTCTTGTTTGAGAACACCATGTCTGTTACAAGTTCAATGCCATGATTTCTGGCCTGTTCCAGCTCGGGAGTGCCTATGAGTGGGTTGTCACCAAGAAATCAGGCCGTTCTTCTGAGGGTGATCTCCTAGCCCTCGTTGAAAAACCCTCTAAGCAACAAAGAGTAGGTTCTGCACCAAATCTTGACGCACTAACAAAGGAAGAGTCAAATCCTAAAAAGGACACCAAGAAGAAGAAGCACAACAGGATCTACAGGAAGGAACTCGCGCTGTCATTCCTTCTGCTAAAGCAGCCGCCCGCAGTTTGCTGTCTGCCCAGGGCATCCACTTCTACTTCCTCCTGTTCCAAGGGGTTTCATTCTTGGTTGTCGGCCTCGACCTAATTGGCGAGCAAGTGGATTGATAGCAATAAGCAGTATAATGGGTTATTTTTTTTGTTGGTTTGCTTGAAGAAATCTTCGCAAGCATCAAAGGGCTCTTTGTAAAGGGAAGAGCGTCGCCTCTTTGATTTGATGCTTACACGAGGAAAAACCTTGGTCCCTGTTCCAGGGGTCAGAAGATTCACCAGAGATACTGAAATGTGGAGCTGTAGATAGGTATAGTTTGGAGTTTAGCCTGTGAGATGCTTTTATTCTTTCAGGTTTCGATTCTTTTGTAAGAATATTTCCCTGTATGGGCTCTTTTCTCTTTCTTTTTTCCTTTTTGATGGCAGACTTTACCTTCAAATGAAGATAATACTTGTGTTCACGTGTATTTGATCAATCGATTACCATGATTATTGAGGTACGTACATCTCCTAGAAGTAGTATACTGTGAAGGGCTCACAAATGGAGCCTGTTGGTTGATGAAACCCTGTGTCGTGTTCCATGTTGATGGATGCTGTCTTTTTCTTTGGCCTCATCATGTGCGTTCAGCAGGGATATGTTTTGCTTGCGTGATTAGTGTCCCCATCCTCGAAAAGGACAGCAATCCATGAGTGTGTCCCCTCTGTTTGCAACCATCCATGTGGAAGTAAATAGGAAATGCTAGTTACCAGTCGGCTTCGGCTCGATCGTTTGGCCTGTCGCGTGATGGCTCTTGCTCGCCTAATCTTCCAATTGGCGACCTGAAATCTTGAAATAGTATTAGGACAGTACTCAGCTCTCAAGTGGACAAACACATCTGCTGGGTTGTATTGTATGAGTGGTTTCCGTGGACCATCTGCTGTATTTTCCTTTGTCCTTTTAACATGGCCTGGGGGGGGGGGGGGGGGGGGGGGGGGGGGGATGGTCCATCTGTTCGAGTGTTTGGGGCAGGTTCAGACTGACTGATGAAGTACTGAACCGAGGTTTCAGTTTGGGTTGGGCAGCAGGACTCTTCGGTCTTCAGCAGTTGAGCTTCTCCCTCTTTCTCCCAGAAGAAAAGTGTTATTACTAGCTTCTAAAATTGTTGTTAGACCCTGTTTATCGGCACTACTTCAGCAGCAGTAATTTTCAGCGAGCCAACGATATTTTCTCAAATAAGATATCAGCATAAGCCAAATTTCAACCAAGCCAACAGTGGTTTGCACATTTTGAAGCGATTAGCTCCCTAGGAAACCGCATCAGCTTTTTACAAGCCGCTGTTCCGGGCTAGAATGTGGAATGTGGGGAAAAGAGAAAAGAATCGGGTGCCAAATGCAATGCAGGCAGCGCACATGGGCTCCAATCCCCTCCCTCCTGTTCCGGCAACGTCCCCATCGCGCTCGAGATCTCGGACATAATCAGACACGCTTTCCCGGTGGATGATGTCAATCCCCATGTAAACAGGCCCTTAATTTGCCCGTAAACATCTGCTCGAGTTCCCCCGGACGACGGCGACGTGCCATCCGATCCGCCGGTGACACTGCCGCCCGCACGAGCGAACGTGGATGCTGCCGCGTGAGACGGTAAAGCCGGTACAGAGTAGTACGTACACGCATTTGTTTGGACTTGGGAGCAAGAGCACGGCACGGTCGCGTACCGTCACCGTCCGTGCCCTTTCTTTTTTTTTTTCTTTCTTTTTCTTTTTTTTTAGGCGAACGCAGCAGCAGAACAGGTGGCCGTGGTTTTTGGCCGGGGCAACTGGACGTGTCCGTCCCGAGTCCCGTCGGCATGTGCGTGCCCAGTGTTGACTGCACTGCAGTGCACGCGCCGTCGTCAGGTGCGGATTTGGTGCGTGCGTGACGCGCACCAGCTCCATCTTACGGTCCGGCCTCACATGGGCTCCATCCACAGAGTTTCAGACCGCTCTGCCGACCGGCGGATGGTCTAGAAACTGGACGAAAATCTCACAGCTCGGTAGCTCGTTCGACTCGGCTCGTTAGTGGCTCGGCTTAGCTCGTTTATATTTTTCAAGGAGCTAAACCAGTACTTTAGCTCGTTTAGTTAATGAGTGGTTCGTGAGCCTAATGAGCTAAAATTATTGACCTATAAACTTTATTAGTTTTATAATACTTCATGTTTTACACTTTACAGTTAGTTAATGATTGAACTTTAACTTTATAAATTTGAAATTAAATAAGTTTATTTTATTTTTAATGAATTATAAATAATCAATTATAGATTATAGATACATTATATATAATATAAAGTATATATAATATATGTATAGTGTAGTACTATAATATATTAATACATATTTTTTTTTGATTTAAGAGTTATGAATAAACAACTTTTATATTATTACTATTCTCAAAATTTAAATAAATATATATATTATATGTTTATTTTTGTCTGGCTCGCGAGCCTAACTAGCCAGCTCGAGCTCACTAACGAGCCAAGTCGAGCTGGCTTTCTAACTCGTTACGATAACGAGCTGAGCCGAGCCGAGCCGACTCGTTATCTTAACAAGCCAGAACCAGCCGAGCCTGGCTCGTTAGTCTAGCCTTCAGGGCAAGCTCAGGCCAGGCAGCATGCCGCACCCAGGGGCCGGCATCCGGCAACCTGCGTGCGCGAGACACGCTGAGCGGAACGGATGCCGATGCAATGCCCCTGCCCGCCCGGTGGGTCGGTCGCTTCCCTCGCTGCATGACTGGACTGTGAAAGAGAGACCAACGCGGGCTGCCGGAATTGGCCCGGCAGGCGAGCGGCCTCCGCCGAAAGGCGGATGGTCCCGTCGTTCCCTCGCCCCGCACGCCCACCTGACTCGACTCTGCCTCTGCCCAAACTGTTTCTGACGCAGAAGAGCACGCCCGCCACGAGCGCCATCCGCCATTCCCTCGCCTCATCGCCGCTGCCTGCCGGGAAAGAAGAAATTAAATCAACAGGCCACGATAACTTTGCCGAATACCGACCGACGGCAAATATCATATCATGAGTAGACACAGTTGCCAGTCTTTCTCACCATCAGCTATTCAGATCTCAATTATTTGCTCCTATCCTATGAGATGGACCAGCGAGAACGAAATTCAGATCCACATAGTGGTACACTGGTAGTAGGTTTACATACATACAGGACGACGGGGCCAAGGCCAATAATACAGATGCAGCACTTGCCTTGCCATTAGCACTAACACGGAGGGGCAAGAGATATACTTAGAGCCTGTTTCACAACTAAAGTTTAGCTAGCTAAAATTTGAGAGTTAAATTTTAGCTAGCTAAAAAGTTTCATAGCTAAACTTTAGCTAGGTGTTTGGATGCACCAGCTAATAGACTCACTAAACTTTAGCTAGCTTTAGCTATGTTGAAGTAGCTAAAACCAGCTAAACTTTAGCTAGAGTTTTAGCTAGCCTGTTTGGATACATGGTAGCTAAATTTAGCTAGCCAAAGTTTAGTTGGTGCATCCAAACATGGCCTTATTATTGCGATTCCGCATCAGGGCAGGGGGTATCCAAGACCGATCTACTTGCTTGGACTCATTACTTCCAGACTCTAATAACAACAGCAAAGCAATGATCCTTGGATGTGATCTCTCGGCCGGCCCTACTGCTCCATCCAATGAAGCCAGCCAGCAAGCATGTGGCTGCGCGGGGTGTTGGATCACCATGATTGTGTGTGTGTGTGTGCGCCAGGACCAGACTGTTATCAGCTTCCCTTGCCAACTTGGCTATTGCCTATTGCCCATCCCTTCTATTCCTGTCATCGTCCTCGTCGTCCTCCAGGTCGCTGAATGATACGTCCTCCTCCTCCTCCTCCCGCCCCAGTGAAGCTCTGTTGCCTGCTCCCTGGCCGACCTCGTCGGTAGGATCGTCGTCAGGCCATTCGTCGACTTCCTCTTCGTCAGCCTCAAAGCGAAGCTTGGACGACTCGGCCTTGCTATCGTTTGTCACTGCTAACTCTTCCTCGACCACTGACTTGTTACCATTTCCACTTCAGTGGTTGAAATTGCGAATTTTTCGGACACGACTTCGGGTATGGTATCAGAAGAAGGTTCTTCAAACGATGAGTTCTCTGGAGTGTCAGTATTATCTTGGATGATTGAAGGTTCGATCACCTTCTCTTCGGCAGGAGGAGTGGATGCATTCGAACTCTCTGATGATTCATCAGGAACCTTAGACCTCCTCTTATTCTGAGACTATAAACTTTCCAACAATTGCTCCCTTGCTTCTAGGATCTGTGCAGATAACAAGATCATTAAGGTCCCTAATAAACATAGGTGGAAACAAAGCAAAAGTGTAGCCCCCAAAAATGAAAGCTTAAGGAAAGAAGCAGACTATGTTGTTCTATAACATGTAAAGCAAACTGTAAACTTTACTTATTTATTTACTAACCCTCTCATCCCTTGCAATGGGCATAGCACAGAAATCCATAATTATTTTTTTAAAAAAAAATTGGGCCAGGATAATACCTGTGGCGTTGAAAGAAGTTCAGCATCTTGCTTATTGAGTTTCGAGTGCAATAGCACAAAGTAGATCTTCCAGAAACATGCTTCAGTCATATCGGTAGAGCAAATCTGAACCTTTAAATCTGATAAGCCTGGCAGAAGGTGCTCTATAGACAGCGCATGCAAGTATTGAGCATCTGACAGTTCAAAATCTGAAGAAAGAAAGAAACTGTGTAAGATACAATGATGGGGTAAAGGAAATCAATGAGGTTCATGACACAAACTTTGATTGCATTTTGGGAGAAAACAAAGATGCAGCCTCAGGTGAACCATCCAAGGATTAAAAATCTGAGGAAGATGTGAGTAAACAGGCAAACATAGGACATAATCTACTTATTCCAGAAAACATTTACAACTGCAACACAAATAATATATCAATGTAATTTGTTCCTGTCATCAATAAAACACAAAGCACTCATGCAGACAACAAATTTGTTGAAAGGTAGCTCACGGAAATAGTATTACATGTCAAAATGCAGGATGCAGAATCGAAATTTGATGATTTGATCCATTAACATTTTGACTATTTCTCATCCAGAAATTATATGCTTCTTTCAAAGAAAGCTGTACTTCCCATCAGGCCATCAGTTTACAAAGTACTGTATTAAGGCATTGTGCTCCTTAAACCAGAGGCCAGGGAGATTGGTACCACATTAATTCTATGGCATGTAATGATACTTAAGAAATTAACTTTATCTGACCAATCAAGTACTAACCACAAAAAGATATTTAGCAAGCTTTTAATATGTGGATTACATGTTGTACAGTAGGCTGTCCACATTCCAAACTTAATCTTTTCCTTTCAACTTTTGTTATACAAAGCGAAAGTAGAATAATATAGGCTAGCAGGTATAAGCCTACAACCAATATAGGTAACCCATAACTGTAACACTCAACTACTCAAGCACAATTGCATGATGATATTTTTCCAATTCCAGAGTAGCAACCTAGACCTATTTCACTACTTGCATAGAACTAAACTAGTCAAGTGAACCAAGCCATTCTCGAAAGTGAGAACTAAACGATATATTGCCAGCTTAAAGCAAACGATCTCAGATTAAAAAAAAAAACCCAGTTTCTGGGTCATCGCAAAACTAACTTAACAGCCAATAGTACCAGTAACCAAATACAGAATACATCCATGTTCACTGACCACAAATAAAATTATTAGGAAATATGTGCAGTATAACAAAGCATTCCAAGTTCCAACATATAAGAAACTATGGGTACTCCAAAATTCATCAAAGGTCAATTACAGTCTGAAAGTTCCAGAAACCTAAGCATGCTATCACCAATGATGTTACAAGAAATTCAGAACGTCCATAGGTAATTCATACTATTGTTCAAAATATGTAAAGAATTCTGACATTAAACTACGAGCCCAACAAAACTGAAGCATCTACCACTCTGATACCCTCTCTTCCCACAAACATAAAAAAAATCTGACCACACAGAATTCAGTTGAAGCAAAGGTGATAACTTCAGAGTGCCTTTCAACAACCTGGAACGTAAAATTTCAGGGTAACATTCACAAATGTAGTCACTATGGGATGAAACATTCACAAATGTAGTCACTATGGGATGCCCTGTTTTGTGCAAAAGACATGCAGAAGTAATTTGCACCACTTAAGGATCAAATCAATGACATACTACAATCCAATAAATAATTTTTCTATTTATTTATGAGGAATGGCAGGAACAATCCCACTCATTAAAATAATGTGAAAGAATCCAACGAGCATTAATTATCTTTCAAAAATCAATCATTAGTTCTAAACCAAGTTTGCCCGTTCCAATCACTTCCTTTCCGTGTCAATAGCAACCAAATGCTTAAGTGGAGTATATACATGTACGGAAGGCGCTCTATTTCATCAAAATACACCGAGATTTTCGAAAATCACACCACTAACAGGCCCCTAATTCATACCATCTGCGTAGCGCTCGCTGATGAAGAGAGGGATATCGAGCCACGTCTCGGGCCGCGTGGAGATGTGTCTGACGAACACCACCACCTCCTCGGTGACGCCCGGCACGGGTCCCCCTCGTCCGCCTCCCCTTGCCCGAACGGCAGGAGCGACGACGCGATCTTGGAGATCTCGGCCACGGCCAAGTTGTTCTGCAGCATCGAGAAGCCGCTCCGCACCCTTCCGCCTATCTCGGCCAGATCGCTGCGGATCCCCGCAATCCGGGGTGACAGCACCGCGGCCTCCTCCCCATCCTCAGTCACCTCCTCTTCCCCTTGTGCCTGAGTCGCGGCGCGCGGGGTGGAGGCCTCCGGCGGGCTCGGGGGCGGTGCGAGGAAGGAGGCGACGCCCCACAGGCGGCGAGTGAGCGTTTCCGTGAGCTCAGAGATGTCGTCCTTGACGCCGCGGCTCGGCGTGCCGGGCTGCTCGGGCTCCCCGGCCACAGAGCCTAGGTTAGGGCTGCGATCGCGCGGCGAAGACTCCTCCGCCGGCCCTGCCCCGCTCTGCGCGAACGCGGGGTCGGAGTCAGCCTCGTCGGCGTCGGCGTCGGAGCCGCGCGGCGACGAGAGGGTGGCCGCGATGGAGCGCGCGAGCCACGACATGGCGCCGGAGCGTGCGTGCGAGGAAGAGAGCCGCGGGTTGGGTGGGGTCCACCGGTCACGTCATGTCAGTCGATGAAAACGGGATTCTTTTCCGTGTAAGAAAATGGAAAAAATCTGGTACGGTACGGTACCGTGCCCTACAAAATCGCGGGACGCGTGCAAATTCGCCGCGCCCGCGCCTCCTTCCCTTCCTCCTGCCCGCCGTCTTTTTTAGCCCTATACTGAATCCGCGTCCATCGCATCCATCGCCGACTCTGACCACCATGCCTAGTCTCGGCGATTGCTCCTTCCCGCCGTCGGAGGACAGGCTCCTCTTGTTCCTCCGCCGGAAGATCGACGGTGAGCCCCTCCCTTCCGCCGCCGCAGCACATTTCCACGACACGGACATCTACGCCGCCGACCCAGCCCTGCTCACGACACTCTTCGAGGCGGCTCCGGCGAGGAATGGGGAGAGAGGGTCGTGGTTCTTCTTCACCCGCGTGAGGCCCAAGAGCAGATGCGACAGCCGCAAGTCGCGACAGGTCGCCGGTGGGGTGGGCACGTGGCACTCGGAGCGCGCTCCCCGCCGCGTGCTCGACGACGAGGGCAACTGCGCCGGCCACAGCCAGTATTTCTCCTACAAGCTCAAGACCGGGAAGAACTGCAGCGAGAGGACGGAGTGGTACATGGTGGAGTTCAGCCTCGATCAAGAAGCCGACCACGACGGCGGCGAGCCACAGCTGGTTCTTTGCAAGATCTACAAGGCGCACACCCAATCGCGCAGCGGAAGCGGCAGCGGATCCGCGTCGAGGCCATCATCATGCTCTGCCTCAGCGCGCAAGAGGAAGGCTGTCGTCGATGAGGCCTCTGCTGCTCCCGTCAAGGCAAAGCGGCGGCTTTTCGATTCCCCTGCGCCATCTTCGGCGGTCAGTTTGCAAGAACAGATCGGCTGGATTGCGGGCGAGGCAGGAACATCGCAGGGGATCCTCGGTGACGCATCATACTGTGCTGCCTTGTTGTCCAAGGCAGCCACATCGCAGGGGAAATTGAGTGGCATACCAGATTGGTTTCCGTTGATGTCCAAATCAGATGGCGAGGTAGCAACATCGCAGGGGAAAATTGGTGACAAGTCAGACTGCATTGCGTTGATGTCCAGGGCAGACAACGACCCAGCAACGTCGCAGTTGAAGATCGGCGACGCATCAGTTTTCTTCAGATTTTGGCCTGAACCAGAGGCGGCGACGTTCGATGGGGGCCACTCGATGACCGGCGGCACTCTTCCTACGCCCGAGAACTGCTCCAGGGCAATTGTCAGGGACGTCGGCGACTTGTTCTGCAGGAGGAATGCTTGGTCCTCTGCTTTTCCTACGGGCGATGACACCACGGCGTCCGTGATGCCCTCCGCTCCCATCCTGCCGCCGCCGGGGGAGGCGTGTTGGTGGTCCGGCACCGGCAGCCACAACGTTTGGGGCTTCTGATTTCATTCTGATCATGGCAATTGGCAACTGGTGGTTGCTGCTGTCTACTGAGAAGTGACTGACAAAGATTTTGGGCGAAGTTCTTCGAGTTCCATTTTAGTTGCTGGGAGGACTTGACACGTTCTTTAATCTAATTACCGGTTGTATTGACTATTTAGACCTCGATACATCTGTGTTGACGGGTGTTAAATTGATTGATCTATAGATTATTATAATAGTAATGTTATTGTAACAGCCTAGAGCTGACAAGTATGTTGAATCTGAAACTTCGGGTGCTTATTCAATGATAATAACTTTGGGTGCTTATTCAATGATATTTTCTATATGATCTTTCTTGTGTAAATGTGTGCATCTCTGCTTGCTCCTGGCAATTGCCGAAAGCCTTAGTTTAGTGTACATGCTGAAGGCAGAAACCGATACCAGCCGTCACTGTCAGCAAGTATAAACTTACTGGGAACTATGAATGTTCTTCGGCAAAGTGCTTAGTTGCTTGGGAAAAGGTCTGTAATACCAAGGAATCAGGAGGCCTGGGGATCAAAGATTTCGGGATTCAGAATCTGTGCTTGCTACTGAAACTGATTCATAAACTACACTACTCTGAAAATTCAGCATGGGCAAGTTGGGTCAGGCAGAGGTCTAATTTGGCAACTATGGAAAGTGAGCTTCAAGGCAGCCATTGGGAACTCCTGAAGACAATCCTCCCTCGCTACCAAGCCTTGACATCGGTTCAGCTCGGTGATGGAACTTCAACTTCGTTCTGGTTGGATGTCTGGAATGGAGATGAAACTCTTGCTGATCGGTTCCCAGCCTTGTTTAGTCACTGCGTTCGTCAGAAAGACACTGTTTGTCAAGTTGTTCAGAATGGCCTGGCCTCCACATTTGTGCCTCGCATCTCAGATCAAGCACGAAATCAGCTGCAGCAAGTTAATAGCATCCTGGCAGAGACTCAGTTAACTGACGACCAGGATCAAAGGCTCTCCCCCTTTGCTTGTGGCCCTGGAAAATTGGATTCCTCCTCAATTTATAGACTGCTAAAAGCTAAAGGGCAGCCAGCTGATCCTTGCTCTGAATTCATCTGGAGAAACAACACGCCGCCAAGAGTACAATTGTTCATGTGGTTATTAACCAAAGGGAGGATCCAATGTCGTGCCAACTTGTTTAAGAAAAGAATTGTTGATAACCCAAGTTGTGAAGTATGCGGGGCGTCAGAAGAATCTGCAGATCATATCATCTTTCAGTGCCCGATTGCGGTTGCTTTCTGGAACAAACTTGGTTTGCATTTACTCAATGGAACATCCACATCTACTATCCATACAATTCGGAAGATTCAACGAGTCCAGAGAAACAATACAGCATGTTTGTCGCGCTTTGTTGCTGGTAGCTCTGGAAGAGGAGGAATGCAATAATCTTCCGTGGAGAGCACTCTTCCCTGCGCCACCTACTTATCCTATGTGCTTCAGATGCAAGACTTTGGCGTGCGAGAATGCCAAAAAAGCAGAAACAAATCTCTGTAGACTGGTGTTCCCTCTTTGATGATTTAATAGAATCTGAGATGTAATTTTCTAAAGTTTTTTAAACTCTCAAAGCTATCTTTGTAAACAAACATATTTCGACTTGGGCCACAAGCCTTTATACATGCATATAGGTGGGGAGTGTTTCCCCCGGTGAACCTTCAAAAAAAAAAACTTTATGTATTTGGATCACGTTTGCATCGAAGAATTGAGTCCAAAGTCAAATTCTATCTTGACTATATTAAGCTATATATGGGAGTTCTGAAACAGTAAAAGGACCGGTGAAGATCGCACCAACAACGCAGACAAACTCAATCTGGCTATCGCTCGACATGTTCAGAAAAAAGTAGGAGAAAAACGATGTGATCCATCGCTATTGTGTTCTTCCTTGTCCTGATAAAGCTGAGCAGCAGGACAAGCATGTGATTTCCAGCGAATAATAAAATGACAAAATCGTGGAGTTCACGGCTACTTTAAAACTGATGCTAAATGGTAGAGTATAAAAATTATACTACTGCCTGCCCAACAAAAAAGAAAAAGCATATCCTACATACCTAACTCCTTCAGGTTCAGGGTTCTCCGTTTCCGAACACAAGGAAAAGGGAGGATTCTAGATTTTCGATCCTAGGGTTAAAAGGAAGGGGACAGATACCCAATATGATTCTTAGGAGGAACGTATGCTCTTTTTTATGTGTTCTTAGTTCTATTCATCTTTTTTGATTCTTTTAAACAAGAATCTAATAAACTAGAATTGAGCGGAAAAGAAGAGAGGAAATTTTGAAATGGAGGGGATCGACTAACCAGAGACTTTCTGGATCCTCTTTATGAAGAGTTTGAGGAATCCTCATCAGAGTCGTCTGATGTAAATTTTCATCAGGTAAATCTGTCGATTCGTATCTGCTTTTCTTTTTAAGTTATTACTCTTTGTTGCTTCTCTCAAGCGATAGACGAAGTCTATGATAAATTTTTGAAAGTCATCTCACTCCTTCCCTATGGCTCGCACTTCATGATACGTGGAGGAAGAAAACATCTTTCCCAATTTCTTTGTTCAATTCTGAACAAAAAAGAAAAGGAAGAAAGAGATTTATGGGGACTGTACTGCCTTTATATCTCTTAGTATATATTGTAGGAATAATTAAACGATTCCTTACAACAGTCTGGCACATTTACGTCCTCACAAATAATGATCCTTGTAGTCATAACCGTAGAATAGATCCTAATCGAAATGCATACATTTGGTTCATACGCTATTGGTATGGTAAGAAGAGATGTATTTTACAGACTAGAGAGGGGCTATCTAAATCCTAAAGTAAAGGCCCGCGATTGAAGTACCAACCGCCCATCGCCATGAACTTTCTCCTTTGATTCGATAAGGTGGAATTAGCCTCCTTCTCGAATGGCTACCTTGACAAAGGGTAGCATTGGTATCATAATCTACATGTAGCGGGTATAGTTTAGTGGTAAAAGTGTGATTCGTTCTATTAATAACTGAATTTGAAATGATATACTTAAGGCATCCTTAAGTTTTTTTATACTCATATTCGATGAAAACTTTAGTTCTTATAAAGGGTTTAATCCTTTTCCTCTCAATAGCATATTGAGGAAGAATATACATTCTCGCGATTAGTATCCAAAGACTAACTGAATTTGCATCTAAAATACAAATTCGATTATGAGTACGTAGTCGCGAAGCAAAATTTTGCATTGGATTAAGTATTCCGATTGAATAAATATGAGTAAAGGATCTATGGATGAAGATACAAAAAAGTTTATTTCCAATCGTAACTAAATCTTCTTTTGTTTTGTAGGAAATGGAAGCCCAATAGCTAAAAAACGATGGTTTTGGTTTACTAGAACCATCAGTATATTATATTGTTTCAGCTCGGTGGAAACCCAACTCTTTTCCTCAGGATCTCTTGAATGAAATTAGGGAACGAAGTAAGTAGATTAGATAGATATTTAGGAGAATTTCTATCTCCTACTCTATAGGGATCATCTAGAAAGCGGAGAGCTTTGGTTCCATTCAGACAGAAAAGCTGACATAGATGTTAAGTGGTGAGAATATCCATAAAGGAGCCGAATGAAATCAAAATTTCATGTTCGGTTTTGAATTAGAGACGTCAAAAAAAATCAATCAAAGTCGACTATAACCCCTAGCCTTCCAAGCTAACGATGCGGGTTCGATTCCCGCTACCCGCTCCATTTTGTATAAAAAGACTATTCCATTTATTTGTCTAGACCTAGACATGGTAGAGACTTGTATTCAACCTTTTTCTTTCGTCCATCAGTTTTCGGCCTTACAGAGCGGAGTAGAGCAGTTTGGTAGCTCACGAGGCTCATAACCTTGAGGTCACGGGTTCGATTCCCGTCTCCGCACTTAGCAGTCCGTATAAATGGACTATTATATTTGTATATATATGATAGAGGGCTATATCCAACCCTTTTTTTTATTCAGCAGGCAGAAAAAAAAATGAAAGAAAAGTATAGCCTATCCCCCTTTCAAAACCGTTTGTCTCTTGTTTGTCTCGGCGAATCCCGGTTTCGGGAACTTTCTTAGAAAGTTAGATTTGCGCCCTCGAAGCACTCTTTTTTTTGAGTCGGGTGCAAAGGAAGGATAAGATAGGAAGGGGTACAGTACTAGGCTAACAACTACTTAATTTAATATTCATTTAATATTAAATAGTAATTTAATAGAAGTAGTTAAGTAGTCAACTAGACTGAATTTTTTATCATAGCACCTTACTAAATTAAGCTGGCGAGCGACGGGAATCGAACCCGTATCTTCTCCTTGGCAAGGAGAAGTTTTACCACTGAACTACGCTCGCTACATTACTCCATCTCGGATAGCTTGAAGCACTTGAAATGGTATAAATCCACGCTGACTCTTGTTAAACGTTGTTCACATGTTCAGTTTGGTTCCATTTTCAGTTTTCGACGCTCGTTTCCAGCAGCTGCACTGCAGCACATGCGAATCGAACAATCCTGTCCTGCTAAAATTTTACAACTACAAGTCTACAACGGCAGCAACTGTCCCCGAGACGAGACCCCAAATCCTGTGCATCCGATTTGGCCTGAATTGCGTGCGACTTTGACGAGTTCCGGTGTGTTCACTCATTCATAGTCGCTTGCTGAACATTTCTCTCCCCAGCGCGCCTTTGACCACCGCGGGCAGCACCCGTTGCTTGCCTTGCCTTTACAAAATGATGGGCGCTGCAACTAGAATTATGACCTAGCTTCCACGAAGCAAGCGGAGCCACTAATCCTCCTCTTTATATAAGATATATATATACGACCAGTAAAGGGCAATCATCTCCTACTCATGCTCATCCTGAGATCGATCGTCTCGTCCAGCGTCTAATCCAACCCCCGCTCGCGTGCACCCACCTCGCCACCATTGACTTGCGCGTCTCTCTTACAAAAGCTGAAAGGCTCCATCCTCTCCGCCAGATCGCTCGGTTTCCCGCTGTGATTTCTTGTTGGTTTCCGCCTTGGGTGCTCGTGCATCTGCCGAGTGGAGAGATGAGCAGCAACAGAAAGAAGGCGGAGGGCAGCAGCAGCAAGCTGGGGCGGTGGCTAGGCGCGCCGGTACGGGCGCTATCGCGGGCGTGCGACTCGTACGTGCGGCGGATGTCGGCGTGCGCGGGTCGGATGCCGACGCACGCGGCGGGCACGTACGGCGGCCGCGGCGGGTTCGCGCCGGGGACCATGCAGGCCGCGACGTTCAGCTCCCGCTCCCGCCGGCGCCGCAACGGCGGGGACGGCGACGGCGACGACGACGTCAACGAGCTCGTCCGCGCCATGTCCCAGCGCCAGGCCGCACGCGGAGGCGAGAACGTGGCGACGGCGACGACGACAGTCCCGGTCCGTAGCCGGAGCGTGGCGGTGGGGAGGATCGACGAGGACGCGCCGTGCGAGTTCGGCAACGACGACGTCGTGCGCGTCGGCGGTGGCCCCGCCGTGCGCAGGGCCCGCAGCGTCGCCGTTGGCGGCGCCTCCCGCGCCGCCTACAGGCCGGGATCGGGCTTCGTGCGCGGCTGATCCGGCGTCCGGTCCGGTCATCGTGCGCATGCAAGCAACGGACGGCGGCGCCGGCAACGTCATGTCTTCCTTACGTGTGCATGACTAGCTCGACTTCTTCAGCGTTCGTAGAACCGTAGCTCTCAGTAGTAGTGCTCAGTCTGTACAGCAACTCAGTTGTTGTGTTCCTGCGTGATGTTTGTTTAGCAATCAGGATTTGTCGTGACTCGGCGGCGGCGGTGGCGGCCATGCGAACGAGCAAGGGACGCCACACTTGCGTCATGCGTGTGAAATATTGGAACGTGTGTCGAAACAGAAGGATCTGGTGTACAATATACTACAACCTACTCGTACGTACCTACCGTGCTAGCTTTGTTAACTCGTACAATCGCCATTGTTTTTCCTTCGGCATATGCATACGGTACTCTGCACTGGGCTGCTCGTCAGCAATGCATCACGTACTCTGCTGGATAAAAACGAGCATTTCCATTGTTTTTTGTTCCCTAGTACTATGTGTCGTTGTCCGCGAGTACTATCTTCGCGTACAGTATGCAAGCGTCTACATCATCGGACATCAGTGCCTAGGTGTTTGGATGCAGCTTGTACCTTGTAGACTCATCTCGCTTTAGATCAAATTCGATCGTGTGAGTTGACAATGGCCTGCAGCTGCACCACACCCGGCGGCAAACGATGCCGACGGTGAGGACGCAGCACCACCGTCTCGCGCCTTGGTTGGAACGCGGCTGGCGCCGTGGAGCTGGCCGCCAACACGGATGATGCCTTGGCGCCGACCGGTCTCGGAGACTCATGCGCCGCGCCACCACACCTTGCTTGCTCGAAGTCGAATAGGCCAATTCCGCAATCCGCGAATGAGGGTGGCTGCTAAGTCGGCAGAGGCGATTTTTGGCTGTTTTATTATGTGCGGTGGCTGATAACAGTGGCGGAGCCACCGGCCGGCATAGTAGTACATATGTACATGTACATATACCTAATAAATACATACCATACATCTGTATTTGTAAAAAGAAAAAGGAAAAAAAACTTACCCAAATCATGCTCAGGCCAATAGCCCAATACGAGACATGGGAGGCCTACGTAACGGGGCCCAAGCGGCAAGTCCAAATGCCTATGTACACCACGACTCCATACTCTAGTTGATCACCACGCGGCAAGGGTGTTGATTTGCTATTTCAACCGGCACCAATCATATAGTCAGGGAGGCCTTGCCGTCTTGGTTCACATTTTACTTAGAACCTGTTTGATCGATCTTTGAATTGAATTTATTCTAATAATTATAATTTAGACATAGATTAATTAAGCTAACATAGTTCTATATAGAATATACTTCCTCGTCTCCGAATAAACCAATTCTTAGAATTCTTGTCAGTCAATTTTTAACTTGTATTTATAGAAAAAGTAGCAACATTTATATGACATACTCCACACGAACTTGGCAAAATGCTCAATTTCAGACATCTTCGGGGCAGCTGACAGCATGGAGAGCATCAAGGGCATCCTCCAATGCCAAGTCCAAGGCTTCCCGATCCGCTACCTGGGGTTACCTCTGAGCACGACCAAGATACCCAAGGCCGACATCAAGAAGACAGTGGACGCGGTAGCAAAAAGACTGCCGGCCTGCCACGGCCCGCTCATGGCAAGGAGCGGGAGGTTGATCTGGATCAAGTCCGTCCTCTCGGCGGTGCCTATTTATGCCATGATAGCCGACGGCCTACCCCCTTGGGCGAGAAAGGAGATCGACTCCATCTGCCGGCGTTTTCTTTGGACAGGAAAGGACGGCGATGTTAGGGGCAAGTGCATGGTGGCATGGGGAATATGCACTAGGCCGAAGGAGCTCGGCGGCCTGGGAATCACCGATATGCGCCTAGCCGGGGTCGCTTACGAAGCAAAATGGTTGTGGCTTCAGAAATCTAACAGAGACCGGGCGTGGGCAGAGCTCCCGCTAAAATCTTCGGCCGAAGCATTAGCTTTCTTCCACAGCTCCACCTACTCGGTTGTTGGCGACGGCACAAGAACTTTGTTCTGGGTTGATAACTGGATTGGAGGCTCATCCATCCAAGCTATGGCACCAACCCTGTCTCGCCTAATACCAGACAGAGTACGCCGATTGATGACGGTGGCCGAGGCGCTACCGAACAGAGCCTGGATACAACAGATCAGAGGAGGGACACCCCTGCCGGCCCTAGCCGACTACCTGCGCATCTGGAATGCCACACAGGGAGTGGTGCTCACCAACGCGCCTGACCGGCTGCTATGGAAATGGGCCTCTGACGGAAAATTCTCAGTCAGGTCGGCGTACGGAGCTCTGCACCAAGCTTCCCACCCGCTGCTTGGCTGCAATCTCATTTGGGAATCCTGGGCACCGCTGTGCATACAGTTGTTCCTGTGGCTTGCTCTTAGGAGACGCCTTTGGACAGCAGAGCAGCGGCGGCGGCATGGCCTTGAGGCCCAAGACCTTTGCTACCTCTGCGATCAGGAAACTGAATCTATCGACCATATCATCGTCACATGCTCATGCTCTAGGCAAATCTGGTGGTTCATCCGTGCGGCTCTGCGGCAAACCAGCCAGCTGCAGCAAGCAAACACCACCCTCGAATGGTGGACTATCTGGAGAGAGCAGTGGACAGGGCACTCCATTTTCGCCTTGGTAGCCTGGGAACTGTGGAAAGAGAGGAACGTCAGGTGCTTCCGCGGTGCTAACACCCAGGCGCCCGAGCTGCTAAAGATCATCAAGCGTGAAACCGATCAGTGGATCAGCGCAGGCGCAAAGAGCCTAGGTTGCTTAATGCAAAGAGTAATACACTAGCGGTTGTAATCTGGTTCAGGGGCAGCGTGCGCGTGATAGCAGACTCTTTTGAGCTGGCCCCGGGTCTGTAAAACTCATCTTCTTTCTCTTAATATAAAAACACGTAAGTCTTTTACGCGATCGAGAAAAAAGACATAAAACGAGCACCATGCGAAAATTCTTCCAAAATAAGAGGACCCAAACAGCCCCTTAGTTGAAATTCAATCTTAATGCTTTAGTTTCTTCTACTTTTTCATCTTCAAAGGTCTACATAATATAGTTGATTTCTCAAAGAGCCTCAAATTAGTATCGCTTCTCTCCATGGGAACGACAAGTGTTGAAAGAGTATTTTTTTTCGTAATAATAATTTACTATCTAGTCACTATGACCGAGTGGGATATTTTCTTAGCATTTAATAGAGATAATATAATTAAGATATTCATGTCCTTCAAAAACGCCAAATAAAATAGTTAGAAAAAATATATTAGGTCTCTGGTATGTTTTCTATTGTATTTAGTGGACAGTTTTAACTTAATCCTTGAATTTAAACCTTATCATGTTACTACTTAGTGTAAATGCACCGTTGTGAGATTTTATCATTGTTATCGAAATGTATATATGAAAAAAAAAATAGTAACATATCATGAGGTAAAATTTTTTTAGTGGCATACCCTGAGTAAAATCCTAGATTCGTCACTGTCTGATAAGCCAAACGAATAGGGCGAGGATTTGGACAAAGTTACCACCAACAAAGTCGCTCATTCCGCAATCGGCGACTGAGTGTTAGCGTCTGTAATTTGTATTTTTTTTTAAAAAAAAAGATGAGTTGTCTAGAGCAAGTGCAATACTTTTTGGGAAACCTTAAAATTTGATTTTGTAGCATGATGTTAGCCAAACTGCCGACATTGCCTTGTTTCATTTTGAACTATGCAGCTTGCCAGCACGTCGTGGGCTCTCGAGAACGTCTCCATGTTCGCACCCCTTTCCATGCTCCCACGAACCTACTTTCAAAACAACCATCAAAACGTGCACCAAAAAGATTCAACCAGAATATATGGATTGGCATTGGTACATGATGTAAGGATGCATACTCATGCAAAATTTAGAGATGAATAAGCTTTTGTGTAAGGAGAAAAAAAAGATAATCAGCATGTGAATAGTGCAGGCTGTGAGTACACCCAACCCAATAAACATGTTAATTTCCTACTCTCTTTTTTCAAATTATATGGCAGTTTGGCTTTTCTAGGTTCATAACTTTTGCTACACATCTAGATACTATCCATCACTAAATAACTATCGTCTTTTGTTTTCATGCCGTAAGTTTAAGTATATTTGTAGAAAATATATGTAACAGTTGTATTTTAAATAATTTTATTATAAAAATAGATTCAATAATCTATCTAATGATATTAATTGTGTATAATAAGTATTAATATTTCTATATAAAATTAGTCAAAACTGTTTCTCGGCAAGTGAAAACGAAAGTTATTTAGCGATAGAGGGAGTATGTGTTACGTTTAAATTCATAGTAAAAGCTATGAGAAATATCAAAACATCTTATAATTTGGAACATATAGAGTATAATATTTTGTTTCTGCTTAAACAAAATCATGTTTGTTTTTTTTTAAAATTGTGCATGAGCTTGCATCCTCACATCATCTACCCATTTATATTTTGGAAAAGTTAACTATGTGACCATCGCGCGGAGCACAAAAGGGGCGACGCGGGCCGGCCCACTTCTCCCTCTCCCACGTGACTAGACAGGAAAAAGAATGTGGTGACATCAGGGTTAGAGTTCCGAGAATCTCTAGCGGCCTTAGAAGGGGGTTTAGGAGCGATGGACACGACATGGTGGTGGAGGTGGGCGAGATGGCGGTAGGGTGGTAGAGCTTGCTGGCACCTTGGATTAGGGAGGTCGGGTTCTAAGGATGGAGGTGGGTGGCACAATCGCCCTGTTCGTTTGACTTATTAGCTATCGAAACAGTGTTTTTTCTCTCATAATAAAACAGCAAAAAACAGTCACAGCTGACTTATCAGCCACCAAAACGACCAAGCTAACAGGCCGAATGAGATTGCTTGCCACCGTCTATGGGTGGGGGGGGGGGGGGGGGGGAGGGGGTCGGGGCGGGACGACACCTGTGGTTAGAGGAGGCCGGAGCAAAGTGGCAAGGATCGGAGATGATCGGCGCGGCCGGTGACAAAGCAACCGCTGCCCGAGGACAGCAGGGATGGAGACGGCAGTGGGGGAAGAATGGTGCGATGTAGACGAGATGCGAGAAAGAAGAGACGGTGGGTGGGTCACACGCTGGACTATTGCGCGATGGTCCTGCCTCTTATATTTATTTGATATTTTCATGCATATTTTGATGGTTTGTAACGAAATTTATATTAAGCAAAATCACTTGGATTAAAATAAAACCTATCGTGCAGGATGCACCGCATCATGGGTGTGCGTCCCGTCCGAGTAGGGCAGTCCGACCGGGACGGGCACTAGAACGGAGCTCCCAGACTCGAGAGCCATCCGTTCCGTTGCGTGCTCGTCTCCCACTCCACTCTCTACGGTCCACGGCGGCCACCAGCGTTTGCCACTTTCCCAGCCACCCGCCGCCTCCACGTGTCGCTCCCCATCCTACCCCACCTGCGAATCCGGCGCGCTGCTGCACTAAACCGCCGGGGGCGCCGAAATTTCCCCAGCCGCAAAGCTTCGGGACCGGAACAGCAATGGCAGCAGCAGCAGTCGCCTCCAGTTCGACCCCGCGGCCGCTCCGCTTGGCGCAGCGCGGGGCGCACGCGTCCCACCACGTCATCGCCCCGCCGCCGCGCTCCCGCAGGCCGCGGCTCGCCGTCTCGGCCTCGGCCAGGGTGGAGGCGGAGACGACCAGCGGGTCCGGGCGGTTCTACTTCAACTTCACCGGATTCCCTTTCCCGCTCGGCCCGTTCCTCAACCGCCGCACCATCCGCACCGAGGTAAACCTCTCGCCCCCCCACCCGCAGGCCGCCTCTCGCCTTTTGCTCCCCGGCGACGACCGGAAGGGAAGTTTCCTCACTGTTTCTCGCCTTGGTGCGGCGCCGGTCGGTGGGTGGCTGGGGTGAATGATTGGATTTGGATCAGGCGGTGAAGGGCAGCATATGGCTGTTCGAGCAGGAGCAGGCGCTGGGCTTCAGCAGCGTCTCCACCAACACCCGCATGACCGTCATCAAGCTCAAGTCCGGTGGGCTCTGGGTGCACGCGCCCATCGCGCCCACCAAGGAGTGTATCCAGGCACGCACCTTGCCTGCCCGACCCCATGCCATCCTCTTCTTTCTTCTCCCAGCGAGTTCTGCTCATGCTGTTGCAATTGGCTGCAGCTGCTCAAGGAGCTAGACGCGCCGGTGGAGCACATCGTGCTGCCGACCTTCGCTTACGAGCACAAGATCTTCGTCGGGCCTTTCTCCAGGAAGTTCCCCAAGGCTCAGATATGGGTGGCGCCTAGGCAATGGAGCTGGCCAATCAACCTGCCGCTCGAGTTCTTCGGGATCTTCCGGGCCAAGCCGCTCAAAGATGAGGATGACGCCACGCCCTGGGCACCCGAAATCGAGCAGAAGGTGCTCAGCTCTCCGGAAGTTGGTATTGTCCCTGCAAATGTTCAGCATTGTTTTGTGCATTGCTGCATACATTTCTCTCTGGATGTCTGAATGTCACTTTGCTTTCAGGGATTGGGCCATATGTGGAGGTGGCGTTCTACCATAAGCCTTCACGGACACTACTGGTGACCGATGCTGTTATCTTTGTTCCTCTACAGCCACCGGAGTGTATCAGTAAAGAATCTCTGTTGGCATCTGCGAAGAATGGACTGGCAGTGAAGCTATTGAGCAAAGGGAAGGAGGTTCCCGACGAACCAGTTGTTGACAATAAGCTAAACCGTCAGAAAGGTAACTACTAAGTACAGTCAAACCTTTTTTTGGGTATGAAGTGGTTATCAGTTTGTCACTACATTGCAATACAAGAAGATTAAACAGATGAAATTTGTTAGTTGTAATTCTCACATTTGAACGTACCGCGCCCCGTTCGAGAATAGTTTCATTCATTATCTGCGAAGTCGTCCCTTATAGTTGTCAATGAACTATCATGTGCAGACAGGTCAAATTTGCAATTGATTGTTTCTTTATGAGACTGAATAAGCACTTCACTACAAAATGTTTGTCCTACCTTAGTAATTTTCGTTATCTCTGAAGTTCTTGTGTAATCATGTCCCAGATGCTTAGACTACTGATTAACGACTATGCCATGTTTTCTATGCATTGTTCTGAGTTGGTAGACAACGGAAATAAGCATTCTTTAGATATTTATTATTTTCAGGTCAAAGGTCAGTTTTGTGGAAAAATTTTAGTATGTTGGTATCTTCAATAGTACAAGGTCATGCACCACATGTCCACATTAATACTGATTTACTCCTTGGTTATTTCAACAGGGTGGGAGAGAATGGTGCTTCAAATACTATTTCTTGGTCCCTCAAATCTGCTTGAGCCAAATGCAAGTTTTGCTCAAATGTCGCAAAAATTGATTGTCTCACCAATTGTCAAGACACTCGTTTTCAGCAAAGTTCCAGAGAAGGTAAGTTATTGTAACAGTTTGAAAATCTAGCATCACATGTTCTACAGATTCTTACTGGAGGTTACTCCTGCCACAATCTCATAGGCTCTTTTTCTTGTTGTTTAGAGAGGTAGTGTAAGGGATCATAGTCATTTTGAAGAGGGAAAAGGGCACATAGATGCATTGTGATTTCACTGTCTTCAAGTAGGCCTGTGTATTATCATTTGGTGTCAAATCTCCATTTTATTATGACACGCCACAAACACAAACCATTTAGCTTAGTAGCATCAATCTTTCAATGCTATGGTGGCTGTTAATCTTTTCAGTAACAAAAATAATAACAATGAATATATCTTCATTATTATTCGGATTATTGTTACATATAACATTTCTTTATCATGTGATCTTCTGATTTACAGAACTGAATGTTTCAGATAGTTGTGGAATGACCGCACCTGTAGTCTGTCTTTTCTGAGATTTACATAGCCGTGAGCTGTTTTTTTTTTTTTTTTTTTTTTTGCCAAACATCTATTTTGAAAATAGCTTCATGAGTGAAGTTGTTTTTTTTTCTCCTCTCACAGAGGGATGAGTTGGGATGAAACTAAAAAAGTAGCGTATCCCAGCTTCATCTTCCATATTATAGCCATTTTATTCATTGTTCCATTGTGAGAGCATCTCCAAGGGACCCTCTATATTCTTGCTAAATGGTAGGAATAGAGATTTTGGTGAAAAACTACCCTTCAACATCTTATATAAATGATTATCTAAATATAGTCATCTTCTATCCTGATTTTTTCGCTAGCTAAAAATAGAAGACGAGAATAGCTCTCCAGAGTGCACATGAGATATAGAAAAACTGTAGAAGAGTGAAAAGATATAAAAAACAATTTTCACACAAATGACTCTCCAAATGGTGATTTAGAGAGTGAGATTTAGAAAGTCTCTTAGAGATGCTATGAGAAGTTGTTTCGTCAAGCACTTCTAAAATAGCTCAGCTTTAACAAGAAAGTTGCTCATCAAACTATTTTGCTAAAAAAAAATAATAATAAAAAATAGCACTACATAACATAACAGCATTCTGTTGAAACTAACCAAGATCATCTGCTTCGATGGACAGGTGAGGGACTGGGTTGACAGGATAGCTGCGGACTGGCGATTCCGGCGGATAATCCCTTGCCACTTTGCAGCCCGATCAACGCGAGCCGGTCAGACTTTCTGGCCGCCTTTGCGTTCCTCGACGAGTTCCTCCCCGAGCGCGCTGCCAGGGCGCCCGGTCTCTCGCTGCTCTTCGCCTCCTTCATGGGGAAGGCAGCCAGCTACTTCCCTCCCGACGACATGAAGACGCTCTCGTCTCTGGATGAGTTCTTGGTCTCCGTTGGCGCTGTCAAGAAAACCGTCTCTGGACGGAAGAGGTGACGCGGAGAGAAACCCGGTGGATGTAAATGGTGTTTGTATTTATATGAAGGGATAGTTACTGCAGTGCATGCTTAAAGCATTGTTTACAAATTACACTGTTCAGCTTTTATGAGGTTTAGTAGTGGGTAAAAATGGTACAGTAGGCTATAATCTAGGAGGGTACATGTGTCTTCTTGCCTTCTATAGAAAGCCAGATTTTACAGCATATGGAATTTACCAGCGTACTGGAGCAGGTAATGTTTTGCCATGTTTGAAGTGTCCGCTTGGCGCTTGCGGTTGCGGCCACGAGATGGTGAATTCAGTGTTGCTCATAATTCAGGCTGCAGAATGCACAAGACTGGCGGCAAGGAGTTACTTCTCGGGGCGATCCAGAGAAGAGTGCTCTGTTTCTCTTTCGGTTTCAGTTTCAGTTATTGCTGCAGGACTGGCTCCACGAGCAGGCGCACGCCAAGGTTTCTTTCACGCGGCAGGGGGGCGTCGAACAGCAAAGCTCATTATGACCACACGCATCACAGCTCACACACATGCCTGACACTGACGGAAGTTTCTATTGCACGGAGACGGGCGTCTTGAAACGAAACCAGCCGAGCGCGCCTCACGGGTTTCGTTGCCAGGTCCGATCTCCGCTCGCGCAGCGACGCCGCACGCTGGTCCACCCGATTCAGACGCGCGGAGGGCGGCGGGGACCGGAGACGGGGAGTCGGGGAGATTTCTCGTCGGCGGCGACGAGGACGGTGCAGTGGTGTCAGCCTGTCACTGTCAGTTGCAACACTGGACTCACCAGAGTCGGTTTACTCCTAGTACTGACGCCGTCGTCAGGCTGGCAACGGCAGTTAAAGTTCGTTATGATAGCCCGACGCCCCGACAAGACCAGAAGTCGCGGAATGACCGTGCGTGTACTTCTGGCAGAGTTACCGCGCCATGACCGTGCGTGCACTGCTTCTGGTTCTCCCGCCGCTGGCTGCCGCCGACTGTGGCTGTGACGAAGGCGCGTCGTCGATCGTCGTCCGTCGATGCCAATTGCCACGGCAGCATAGCATCAATGCGGAAGGCAAGACCGTGGAGCGCGCCATTAATTTCGATTCGGCATCCTCTCCGTTCGCAGTCACAGGAAGAACCAGAGCGCATTTAACTTGCGGCGCTGCCCTGCCCCGCAACGCCGACGCCGACGCCGACGCCGACCACAGCGAGGAGTAACGCGCGTGTGACCTCATCTGCAGCGCCCCCGAACTCGGCAAAGAATCCAAACGGAACCGGAAAGAAGGCGCGTCTGGGCTCTCGTTTCGTTTCGCCGGAGACCCGGAGCTGGCGGCCGGGCCGGGGCGAGGAGCCGAGAAAGACAGACATGAGCGAGCGAAACGACATGTTCTGCGGGCGTTACCGCGAGAAAAACGAACTTTTCAGTTTTTTCTAGTGATGAACAATGGAAGCCAAGCCAAGCCAAGAAGGCTACAACTACAGGGGGAGGGGAGAAACGCCAATAAGTCAAGAATCGGAAGGAAGACGAAGCACGATCGAGCGAGCCTATTATACACGGCACACGTATCTACTCTACTACTACTAGTATCTCTGTTATTGTCCTTGTCCAGCACGCGGCACGCCCAGGCGTCGATCGGTCCTCCATTGTAAGTCCTTTCCGGTTCCCGCGGGGGCGTGGCGCCGGCGTCGGCGTTGGCGTCGCGGCGCGCGCCGGCCGGAACCCGGAAAGCAGGAACAAGAGAGGCCGACGAGCGGTGCTTACATCGCGCGAGGAGCTCGGCATCCAAGAAACGGTGAACTGACCCGCCGCCGTGTCGTCGTCTTCCGTCGTCGTGGCGCGCGGGGCGGCGCGGGGCGGCACGAGTGCGCCTCAGTTGTGCAGCGGGTTCGGCCCCGTCGGCACGAGCCGCTTGGCGACGCCGTAGCGCACGTCGATCTCCCCGTCGCGGCCCGGAGGCGGCAGCGGCATCCCCACGGGCCGGTGATGGTGGCGGCGGTGCTCCGTGGCCTCGCCGAGGCGCCTGACGTGCAGTGTGTGGCACCAGGAGGGCGGCGGCGCCGGGTGCGCGCCGCGAGGGTCGCACATGCGGGCGAGGAGCGCCGCGGCGGTGGCGGCAGCGGACGGCTCGGTCGGAGGAGGCCGCCCCCCCGAGCGCGGCGAGGGCTGCTGCAGCGCCGCGGCGGAGAGGACGAGCAAGGACGCCACGAGGAGGAGGAGGAGGCGAAGGCCCCGGCACCATGACGGCACCATGGCTGATGGCCGCGCGCCTGATCGATCCGGTGGCACGTCCGTTTCTTGCTCTGGTTCTTGCAGAGGAGAGGAGGACGAGGACGCGCGAGGGAGGGAGACAGGGGATTGGGATTTGGGAGGGGAGATGGAGAAGCACTGGCAGACGAGGGAGAGAGGACGTGAGAGCGAAATTAGGAGGGCGGTGGGCTTTAAAGGCTCTGGCATGAGGCGCATGAGCGGGGAGAAAAGCGAAAAAACAATAATGACGTTCAAATTGAGAAAACGGAAACTATTAAACAAATGAAAATCATTATTTATTTATTTTGCTTTTGTCGTAACTGTGATTTTGAGTAAAACGTACCCTTGAAAAACGTCAATAACGTGTTGTGATAGCACAGCTAATAAATGGATCAATGACATCATTTTTTTTTTGACGAGGATCAATGACATCATTGAAGCATCTACCTCTTTACAAACAGTTTTGTTATATCATACGGTGAGAAACATCACTCCTACATCTGAAATTTGTAAGCATGTTATAGTTGTTTTAGAACTAAGAAGAGTTGCACACCAAGATTAAAAGGTGTTATAAGACCATCTCTGACAGACTTTCTTAACCTCACTCTCTTATCATTTTGAATAAAATGCTACTCTCTCCATTCCAAATTATAAAACATTCAAAGAATTTCATAGAGTCAAAATATCTCAAGTTTGACCAACAATTATAGAGAAAACTATAAAAATTTATGACATCAAATAGACATACTATGAAAATATAATTAATAACGCATCTAATGATACTTATTTGACATCATAAATGTTATTATATTGTCATATAAATTTGATCAAACTTGAGATACTTGACTCTCCAAAATTCTTGGGTGTCTTATAATTTGGGATGGAGGGAGTATATATTTTCATCCACCAACATCTTTTTTTATATTTTGCTCTTCATCTTTGACTAGCAAGAAATCAAGAATAGAGGATGATAATATTTGAAGATCTATTTAAACAAGCTATTGGAGAGTATTTTTTTTCTCATCAAAACATCTATTCTTAGCAACAAGAAAAAATGTGGTGATTATTCCTTCCCAGCACCTAAATCTTTAGTATCGTTGCAAAAAAAAACCTAAAGTTTTAGTAACACCAAATTACACCTAGAAATTACACCAACATAAAACACCGTAATAGCAGTAAATGTTTACATCCAACAAAAAAATTTACCGTTAACGAATTATAGTGTGTGAGAGAAGATTTTTACCTAAGTTCCAGTTCCCTTTCCACGCATGTTAGCAAGAAGAAAAGGGAAAGAAAAAAAAGATAAAAAATCAGGTGGGGGACAACATTTTCACTCGAGAAATCACGTAGACAAATCCATTAGAGCAACTCTAGCAATAACATCCTAAAGGTTCCCTTACATTTTGAGCTTTTAAATTCAACAATTTAGCAACTGCCCCTACATTAGCCCTAAAAATTCTGGGACCCACCCATCATTTTAGGTCCAATACTTTTTTCTTTTTTCCCTGTCGCACACACACGAGCATAATCATTTTTTTTGTACATCCTGAGTTGCACCATCCTTTGTGCTTCCATGCGTCGTGGCCGAGCAGCAATGGCCTATTCAGAGAGGGGGAAGGGGAAGGGGGTCATGGTTGGCTCGTAAGGGGGAGGGCATAATGGAGGAGGACGCATAGGGTGGAGCCTGCGCTGAGGTTAGAGGCACCGGTAAGAAGAGCATGAGGGGTGGAGGCCCCGTTGGGGAGAGGAGGCCCCACCAAGGATGGAAGCACTAGGAGGAGGCCGCGTCAAAGATAAAATGTTTTGATTCTCCAAGATTCTTGAAATGACTTATAATAGAGCTACAGTTTTTGCAAATGTTAGGGGGGCCATGGCCCCTGCCAGGCCCTCTGGCTCCGCCACTGTAGATGCATGCAATTGTATGTACTGAGGTGGTGGCCCATCATTTACCGGGCTTCCCAAATAAGTCTGGTTTATCGCTGGGATCTCATTTGTCAAACTTCTATTAAGCTTCAACATAGGACTACCTTTATATATCGCTTGTAGAAAACTAATAACATTCATATCTAAGAAAATACATTCAATAATATTAATTATTGTAGGATCTCTGGAAGGGTAAATAGCCTAGAGGGGGGTGAATAGGCCTGTAAAAATTCAACTCAAACAACACTTAGTAGCTAGGGCGGCACTGCCGGCCTCTGGAAAATAAGCAGAATCAAATGAGCTTTCGCAGGGAAATACTAGATACCAGGGAGAGCATGTTCCTGCAATTTCAAATCCAGAACCAGCTCGAAGACTGGTTACCACAGAAAAGCACCTTTTGCTCAAATTGAAACTACAAACCCTAGCACAAGATAAATTGCAAAAAATGTAAAGCTAGGGGACCAGCACACAAGACACAAGTGTTTATCCCGTGGTTCAACTCGCCACCAAGGCTTGCCTAAGTCTATGTTGTTGAGGTGCCACAAAGGTAAGGAGCTTTGCAACTCCTCCTCGGTCTCAAGTCAAGGAAGTGAATCCTTGAGATGAGAGGTAATCTCTTAGCTTCACACAGGTGCTACAAACCTCCCTAGACTGCCACAGGAGGAGAGCAAGCTCTAATGCGACGCCTAGCCGGCTAGGAGCAATCTCCAAGGGTAACAAACCCTAGCACCGCCGGCCAAACGTGAACCACTTGCTCTTAAACTTTGGGAAGTAGTAGATTCGCTCTCTAGGAGTGTTTTGTTGCTTTTTCCCTCAAGAATCTATGTTGGGAAGTGTGGGATTGCTTGGAGGGTGAAGAAGCAACAATGGAGTGTGTGAGAGAGAGCTTGGTCTGCTTTCCAACAGTTAGAATCTGAGGAAGACGAAGAGGTACTGGTCTGGTGAGGTGGAGACATTTCCAACGGGTATTTATAGTCGAGGAAATCTGCTGGAAAGGGAGGGCGGCACTGCCTGTCGGTGTTATGACCCAGGGGGTCAAGACCACCGGTTAGTAAATTTGTATATTGCGTGCTCCCTCTCCCAGACGTGATGCAAGAAGAACACAAGATTTATCCTAGTTCGGGCAAAGAAGGCCCTACGTCCAGCGAGGTTGGATGAATTGTATTATCTTGCACCGGAGTGCCCGTATAGGAGGGGGTACAAGCAGGTTTACACGAGGGTGCTCAGGATGAGCGGAGGCCTAGGACTAGCAGGGCTACCCTAGGTGGTCGAATGGTGGTTTGCTTGAGGGGTCGATCAAGCAATCGGGTGCGGTATGTGTGACCTGACTCTTGGTGTATGCGGGTCAGAGCTTAAACGAATGTGTGAGCTGATACCAATGCCCCTGCTAATGTCGATACGAATGCGTCTGCCCTTTCTTCTATCCCAGCGTCCCCTTTTATAGATCAAGGGGAGGCCTGAGAGTACAGAGGTCATAGACTGTAGAGGCATGGGAGAGATGTCTGCGGCGCCATGCTTGCGATGGGACGTCGATCGCTGTAGCGGCGTGGCCTTCCCGTCCTTCCGGTGCTCAGGGCATGGTGATAGTAGATTGGACGTTGCCGAACGTCATGGCGCAGTACGGTTGGCCTCCTGTAGACGGGTGCAGGATCCACAGTTGAAGCGGGACGGAGCGGACGGGAGCCATGCCAGAGTGGTTGGAGACGATGGTCGAGCCCCCTGGTCGAGGGGGGTCGATACCAGCGTGACCCTGTCGTATCCCTGAAGACACAGTCGAGGGCCGTTCTTTTCATGGCTCGAGGGGGTGCCTCTGGATTCCGTACCTGTGACGCGGCTACAGCGGCCGCACGGTCAACGGAGGTCCAGGGCATGGGCGGTGAGTTGATGGATTTGACTGCGGTAGTGGGTGCCCATGGCGTTAGGCGGGGGCAGGTAGGCGCATTGGATCCCCTTTAACCCATACCGGGAGCAGGTGAGCTGACCGAGCCTCCTGCGCGCGGGTCGTTCGATCGACCCCATGTTCGTCATTCGAGGGGTCGAGGCGGAGGCGGAGGGGCTGTTCGTTCGACTCCTGTCCGTCAGTCGAGGCGGAGGCGGAGGCGGGGGGGGGGGGGTCGTTCGTTCGACCCCTGTCCGTCTGTCGAGGCGGAGGCGGAGGGGTCGTTCGTTCGACCCCTGTCCGTCAGTCGAGGTCGAGACGGAGGGGTATCCTGTCTTCTATCCTTCCTGCAATGGGCCGGCCCGCGACCGGTCCCTGTTGCCGGTGAAGGAAACCTTTGCGTGATGGACCTTCCTTCATTGACTCGGACGGCTGATCGGATCCTGCCTTAAAAATAGTTGCTATGTTAAGTATTAGATTATCACACGTTTAGGGTACCCTTACCTTTGTACCCGACACTGCCGCCCTAGCTCAGAGGATCGGCTGGTTATGAAATTTGAATTGGACCCTGAGCTAGCTAGTGTATGTCAAGGATAGGAGTTGAGGATGTGATTCAACATTTGACCATACAGTTGTAGAATCCCCCTTAATAGTACGACATACCTATACTCAAATTCAAACTATAAATGAATTTAAATCTTTGATGAGCAGGTCAGCCACCACAAGAAATGGGGTACCTCCACCTTCTCTATATCTTCTCTTTTCAGCATTACCTGTTTGTCATCTCGATAGATCTGATTAGTTCTTGAATTAAGCGGTCATCAACACCAAAACCCACAATAGGGCTTGATTACACTTTCAGTTATGTAGTACAAATATTAATATTATATATATATATTTTTTTTTTTGTTAAAATTAAAAAATTAACTTCTCAAGAACAGAGAATGACTATTTTTATTGGAGTGAGAGAGAAGATATTAAGAGATATATATGACAATAAATTTGTTATATTATTCAAGTTAATATAAATAAAAGTTAGAAAAAACTATACTAATATTTTTTTTCAAATGTTAGGGGGGCCATGCCCCTGCTAGCCCCCTGGCTCCGCTACTGTAGCTGCATGCAATCGTATGTACTAATCAACTTCTTTTTTTTTTTGGTTTTCTGTCTATGCTATGACCTTAGCAGGTCTGCGCTCATGACAACGGCCAACGTCGTCGACAACACAGGCAGTCCCTGGACGAGCAGCGAGATCATGCGGACGCGTACAAAATGGGAGCTGGGCACATTAACGTGCCCATGGCGATGGACCCTGGGCTCGTGTACGACCTCAACGAGCAGCAGTACGCTGCCCACGTCTGCTCCAAGCTCGACGAGGCCGCACTGCTCACCGTTTCGCGCAATGACTCATGAAAATGCTCCTAGCTGCCCACCACGCACATTGCAGCGGGACCGTTTTTATAAAAAAAGAATAGTTCTACAACTAATTTACGATGTGGATCAAACATATTTATTTTTAATTATTATTTTGTTGCTAAAACGATCGTCGATACTATAATAGAGCTACAGTTTTTGCAAAAAACATTCATCCACATAGTGGCACGTGGGAAAACAAAACTTTATTTCGTTACTAGCAAAAGTGGACGGAATGACATGTTGGGCAAAAGAGTTAAACGTCATGACACCAGGGTCCGTGCCAACTTTTTAGTGACATCTAAGAATCGACCATCTTTCTTGATGACACACAGGAAAAGCTCTTCAAAGATGAACATGAGCCATAATTGTAACTCTTGCCAAGATAACGCAGTCACAACATACATACTGGCCTTAGGAGGAGGCTACAAAAGTGTGGAAGCCAAAACATCGACGAATGAGTGAAAATACCAAAACCGACCTAGCTTGTTTCAAAAACCGACCTGAGTAGATTTTAGAGAAAAGGAAAAAGCTAGTGAAAAAGCATAAAAAAAACCTAAGCGGGTTTTGTTGTATTGATGACCATGCAATTAAGGGTCTAATGATATCTACAAGATGATGGCAAGCTATAAGACATTGTAGGTCCATGACAACAGAAAGAAGCCCTCAAATTTCAAAAGAATAAGGCAAGAAGATACATGAAAGCTTAATTACATTTTATATATAATCAAGGAAGGCAGAAAAGAAACCATGACAACTGAATACTTCAAACATATTCCCCCCATTATAAATTACTCCCTCCATCCCAAATTGTAAGTCATTCCAAGAATCTTAGAGAGTCAAAGTTTATAAAGTTTGACCAAATTTATATAATATGATAATAACATATTTGATAACAACTACTCCCTCCGTCCCAAAATAACAGTCGTTTTGGGTTTTCGTACCACAAGTTTGATTCGATTTATAGAAAATACGTACAATATTTATATCTTCAAATAAATTTATTAAAAAATTAGACAAAAAGATCTTTTCGATGATACTAATTACTTAACATAAATATTTATATATTTTAATATATAATTGCCGATATTTGTTTCTCAAGAAGCGAGAAAGACAGTTATTTTGGGAGTATCATTAGATTCTTTATTAGTTATATTTTCATACTATACCTATTTGATGTCATAAATCTTTATGTTTCACTCTATAATCTTTGATCAAACTTAAAATGCTGTGACTCTTCAAGATTCTTGTAATGACTTATAATTTGGAATGGAAGGAGTATAAGACATTATGACTTTTCTAAATACATTGTTTTTACTGCATATCTAGACAACGTATATCTAAGTGCATGATAAAATTTATGTATCTAGAAAAGTCAAAATGTCTTGCAGTCTGGAATGGAGGGAGCAACAAATTAACATGCCTCAACTTCTGAAAAAAACAGCTGTAGACTATAGAAATCACATGTCATAAGCAACAATTTATAAATGCAACCAAACTGCACAGGTTTAAATTATTATATCAGCATGAGTTGGTCAAAGAACACGACGGGAACATCAGTTCAAGAGCAATTTTCAACCAGCAAGGGTACAAGTAAAATCAGAACATAGTGGCCCTGTGATAATGAGTCGTCGATAAAAACCATCATAATGAGCATGGCTCACAAAATCACAAGAAATATATGATTATCCAAGACCCTAAACATTTCAGTCGAACCAAATTATCCAAGCTACAATTCTCAGTTCTAAAGCTGGTACTAGTACAGTAGTGCAATCCTGCAACAAAATGCAATTAACAGAGAGGCCTTCTGAGCATACAACTGCCATAGTTCTAGAGTCCACAGTTATACATACTCTACGATTTGAGAAAAAACATCTCTCATGAAACATCAGTGGGAAACAGCAGTGGAAATGTAGCAGCGAGATGAGAAACACAAGATTATAAACCTGAAATGGCATCGCATCGCATGATGCTGATGACAAGTTATCTCCTTTCACTGGCAACCGGCCTCGACTCCATGTGCACGGGCATTGGTGCTGCAAGCCCAGGCTTACCACCATAGGTACTTCTCTTGCTAGGCTTCACCTCATCAGACTCAGCAGAGCTGGAGCCTTCAGAGCCATCATCAACCTCAATCCCATTCTCTGCCTTTCCATTGAGAGTGTGAACCTGACCATTACCAGAGAAACTCACTTTCTTCCTCACAGACGGCGGGCGACCTGCCACCAATGCAGCACTGCAGCCTTCATGGTACTCGTGGGTTTCCAATGCATCACCCATCGCCATCTGCTGCTGCTCTTTGATCAACACCTTGTCAACGAACTCCAAGATCCGGGTGAGCTCCCGGCTCACCGCGCGCCTGCCCTCCCGGATCATGGGGTCTCCTCCCTGATCCAAAACCCCAATCAAAACCCAGCACATAGATGTCATCCGTACCGAAGTGAACGAGTTCATGGCAAGGGTTCCATCACCTGGATAGCGTCAAGCCGGAGGAGGAGGCCCATGGCCGCCTCGGAGACGGCGGCGGGGTCGGCGACCCCGCGGCGGCCGGAGAGCGACCCCCGGATCGCCGCGGCCTTGGACCGGAGCACGGCGAGATCCTTGAGCTGGCGCAGCGTCCTGGAGCGCCGCGCCAGGAAGCGGCGGAAGTAAGCCTGGATCGTCCGCGCCGCGCGGTCATTCGCCGCGGAGGGCGGCCCCGTGCGAGCCGGTCGCCGTGCCCGCGGCGGCGGAGGCGAGGGCGGCGATTCCTGCTCCGATTCGTCTTCCTCCTCTTGCTCCTCCTCCTCCTCATGGTAGGAGGCCGCGCGGCGCGGGCGAGAGTTCGGATGGGGCGGTCGGCGCGCAGGAGGAGGGGCGGGGAAGCAGCGGGGAAGGGCGGACTCGATCGCGGCCACCCGACGCAGCAGCGAGTGGAGCAGGAGGTGGCCGTGGTCGTTGGGCTTCAGCTGTTGCTGCTGCTGCGGTGGCGGCGGTGGTGGATGGGAATAGGCGTGGTGTTTGGCCTCCTCCTGCTGCTGCTGATACTGGTACTGGTACTGCTGGGGGTGCGGATACGGATAGGGATAGGGATTGGTCGCGGGCTGCGCGGCGGGAGGCGGCGGCGGCGGCGGCTGGGGCTGGGGTTGCGGCTGCGGCTGAGCGGGCGCCGGGGAGCTGAGGAGGAGGTGAGCGGCGATGGCGTGGAGGAGTTGGTCGGACGCGGCGGAGCTGGGCGGGGCTGGCGCGGGCGCCGGGTAGTAGCACGGCGGCGCGCCCGCGCATCCGCAGCAGCAGGAGCAGCAGGCGGGCGTGACCGGGTCGTGGTGGGCGTGACGGGGCATTGGCGCGTGATCCGGCGGGGGTTTCTCGGCGGACCGGGGACGGGATCGGCGGCGGCGGAGCGGAGCGGGTGTCACAGACTTGACTCACATTCACATCGGGAGTGGGGCGGCCGGGGAAAGGAGATGCGCTTTGGAACGGAGCCCCATGTGCCGCTCGCTGCGCAAGCGCCCAACGGGCACGCCGTGGGTGCGTGCGCTCGTGCCGCCTCTGGTTTTCGTCGCTGACTGGTGGGGCGTCCTGACGTCCGGCACGGGGTTTACCTTGCCCGTGGACCCGTGGGTTCGTTCGCTTGGGAAGTGGGGAGGAGCCGCGGGCCGATGCTGTCCATGGGCCGTCGACATGGCCCATGGGTGTTTTGGCCTTCTGGTGAGTTGCGTGCCGTGCCGCTCTGACCGGCAGTTCATCAAGGCCGGCAGTACCCTCGGTCAGAACTCAGAAGCCTGGAAGATTCATCGGGCACCAGCAAAACACAAGCCGTAGTGCTGTACCAGTGCCAACCATAGCCATACGACCAATGTAATAGGACAGTAATAAGCTGGAAATCTGTGTGGCTCCAAAGCGCAGTCCGTTAGGAAGTACTGAAAGAATTATTGGCACCTACCAAGGGATTCAGGTTACCGACTATTATTAGCAAAAAGACAAGAAGAAGAAGAAAAAAAAAAGGACCCCTTCAACAGTTTAGTAAAAGAGGTAGGAGTACTAAAAAACAAAAAGATGTCAAATATCATCAAGTTTCCAAAATGGAGAGAAACTCCCTCTCTCCTCCGTAGACCCAAGTTTCCAAAGTGGAGAGAACTCCATGTCCTATTTTCACGGTACTTCTTGTTCCTGCCTCTGCCTGGCCCATGTCTTGCATAACAGAGCAGCAATGGCTCTCCACGACGCCATTGAACAACAAGCAGCCAAGCAAGGACGCCTGACCCTAAGACTCCAAACCGAACGGCGCCTAAGTGAAGTATAAAGGGGTGATTTTCAGCCATTACTAGGGCAATAATATGGTCATGTGTTAATCTATGACAGCAGAAGCTTTGATAGCCTATACAATCCTCATGGATGGATGCTTTAAAGGGCTGCACCTATACTCATGATCACAGAAGTTTGATAGGCAAAACAGCAGTAGCTTTCGTAATCGCCCCTCCTTGCTTTTTGTTCACCCTCCTTCAACCACACAATTCAATCGATTACACTAGTCAACAAAAGCTGTACAGCCAGAAGACACAACCACAGCTTAGGAAATGTTTTTCTTTAATTCAGTGTTCACTGTCTCCTCGCAAGACAATGCTACTAGAAAAAGTGGGAATCACTAAGAACCAGCGTTCTGATCTATCTTCCAGAGAACGCCCAAAGAACCTGCAAGACGTGAGCAGCTTATGATCACGTTTGCATGTAATGCCAGAAGACAACACTGGGGAGGAAAAAAGACTTGGCTAGCATGATTCTATGATTTATAAGCTGTAGTGCATGTGCCTACCTCCTATGACATTACCAAGATACTTGCTATTATTCTTCCTTGTTGAGAAAACTCTCTGGCAAGGAAAATTCTTCCCCCTGACTGAAGTTGTCCTTTTCATCATCCTCTGGTTTCTTCATTTATTAACCATCATAAGTAAAACTTGTAAGTTGCGACCCAACTGTGGAATTTCCATATGAATGTGAAATTGTAGTAAATTTATGCAAATATAGATTTAATCTACTCCAATTGTCCACACAAATATAAGACAAACAAATAGGAAATATAACAAAGAAATTCAGATATTGGGTTTCCAGATACCAGCATTTCTAGGTTAAAGAAGCGGTCCAGGAGTTGTAAAACTTCATCAGAAGAGAATTGCCGGTCAAGGCTGTAACATATAACATATGGTCAGACCAGATTGCATATATTTTACTGTAAGTGTTTGAAGTTGGAATTTACATATGGAGCTACCTTTTTCGCTAATATTCCATGAGGCCATAGAGAACAAAGTGCCGATGAATGCCTAAAACAAGTACACCAGAGTTACAACATGTGTGAAAAAAGTAAATGCATTCTTCAGAACTTTGTTTAAGTTGCCAGAAACAGGGTTCACATACATTATTTGCTAAAATTCCTAAATCCTAGACAGGAATCAGAAACCAGTTGAGTTTTTGTAGATAATACATTTTATCTTTTTTTTTAGTCCCTTTTCCCCCAACTTCTTATGCTCATTCAGTCATTCAACATATACAAGTACAACCACTTCCGTTTAATTTAACTAGAAATACAATATAATTATTGTCAATCCAATCACTCTATACCGCTTTTATGTTTATTTTATCTATGTGTGACTTTCTCAAAAGTTTTTAAAATATAGGTTATATATTGCAAAGCAACCAAACAAAACAACTTAGAAAAACAGGTAATCAGACTATCACTCTATACCTTACCGCCGAGGGTGTGTTTTATGGACGTGTTTGGTCTCCAGCCAAAGCCTGCCGCAGTATTTTGTGGCACGTGCCCAAGCCTGTGGTGAGATATTTGGCCATCATGGTGTCGCAAGAAAATAAACTAGAAAAATCCCCATCAATTCAAACGCTAGCCAATAGTCTGTGGCGGTGACATGTGTGGCGTGGCAGGCAACCAAACAGGCTTTGTATCTCGTCTAGCCTCACCTTGTCCTACCAGCATGAGCACCAAGACAACCTGTCCAACTAGGTGAGTCATTTTGGCTTATAGTGAGTCTGCACCTATTTGGTTAGTGACCAAACTTGCCACACCTAACCTTCAGCAAACTATAACTTCCGGAGAAAGTGTGGCGAGAAAAATCGGAGCCACACTTGTGGCAAGGTTTGACGTAAGAATGAGCCTATGGCAGTGAACCAAACAGCTGTCGAAGAAACTATATCGTGATTAACATTTGACGTGGCATGTTCTGGTCACCAACCAAACGCGCCTAAGATCTTGCTATCATAAGTTTCAAGCCATGCAAGCAAGGGATCAAAATGCACTAGCTTGCTCGAAGAACATGCAATTGAAGTGGAAAACAAAGACTAATGTTGCATGAGGATGGATCGACATTGCGAGATAGAGCACTAAATGAGGTTGAACAAGAGTTCATTGTTCGAGCTCAACAATTCAACATATCCATTTGGAAGGGGACAACTAGTGGCATGTGAGAGATAACCATAGAAAACAAAGAGGACAAACTTTAAGCTAGAGAGTTGGAAATCAAGGGCTAAAGGAGGGATAAAAAAGGGAAAATGTTCTTGCTTTACCCACTAAAAATGTCCATAAGGCGTATTATATTTATGCATTAGTCAGTGTATAAAAGTTTCACAAAATCTATGTCATGTTAAGTGACTTGCTAAAACTACACAACATAAAAATCATATTACATAAAAAATCATTTACCACAACCAAAAATTACTAAATAATAACAACATATTAAATGCAAATTGACCTTTGTTTAAATTTTATTCGCAAGTTAAATAATTTTGTTCAACTTTAAATGGTGAGAAAATATAATTTTGAAACAACAACAACAACAAAACAACAACAAAAAATAGAGTTAGGCCCATCCCACGAAAAGTGCAAGCTAGTCTAGGTGGACAAGTAGATTTCACGGAACATACATTATGTTTACGAAAAATAAGGTATGAAAGATAGTTGTAAGAAACCTTAATGTTGTCGTCGAGGTCCATGCACATAAATAATGTATGGCCATAGGCGTGGATTGTGGAGGCATATACTCCATCCACACACACCTAAACAAAGCAGTCATTTGGGATACTCATACAACCTACAACTCTAAAAGTGTTGGACTTCCAGGTTGTCATTTAGGTTTCGTTTGGGTGCCACTACATTTGAAGCTTCAAATATTTCACAGGCCATAAGACAAACTGTCTATAGTCTAGTGTGGATCCAAACATGCTCTTTCTCCTCTGATGAAGCATCTTTTCTGTGTTGCTAAAGTATTTTGCAGAAATGTTTACTAAAAAATTAGTGATCTCAAAATGAGGAGGTCGTAGTAGTTTTTAATAAACCATTGATGATATGAGTAATCGATTATCATAATATACTTTTAAAACTTGTTTCCAAATATTAATAGTATGCATAAAAAGAAATGGAGGGAGTAACATGCGGTGGATGACAAAGTATATACATTCAACAAACAATCTAGTTACAGTGTCACCTCTAGCAGCACCAAAGAATAGATAATACGTAGTACTATACTCTAACTAACCACCTAGTCCAATACTAGTGCATCTTTGCCGTGACAATATAGAACGACAAAAGAATATTTCTATAAGAAAAAAAGTTCCACTCTTAAAACCCACTTTACTGCAAAAGAGGCAGGTTATGCCCCCAATAAAGAAAAACCTCGGAGTACAATCTGCATCCGAACGTTGCGACTCCTGCCTGCCTTCGTGGGACTACAATGCCGGTTTTGCCCCCGGTCCGTCGCCACTACAGTGTCTCGATGCAAGCCAAAAGGGCAAAGGCAGCCCCCAAAAACACAGGGCCGCATCGGCTCCCATGCCATGCCATGCCATGCCAAAGCCGGACAGCGCAGCCCCAGAGCGGCGGCGTGCACCGTGCACGCACCCCGGCCCGCCGTCTCTCGCTTTGGCTGGCTGGCTGACACACGCACAGCACAGCGAAAGAGGAACGGACGAGACGACGATGACTCACCGCCCTGGCTTTGCCCCGCAGCGACGCCAGACGGCCAGAGAGAGAGAGAGAGAGAGAGAGCGGAATCGAGCCGTTGGCGTCCGGACGCCAACGGCGGGCTCCTCCCCCCAAAGGGGCACGGGCACCCACTCCGTCAGTCAGTCAGTCAGTCACTGTGCACGGCCGCACTCAGCTCGCAGCAAAGAAAAAAAATTGGGGGGAAAAATCGAGCGCCGCTCAGCCGTGTGGTCGGTGCTTTCGTCCATAAAAGGAGGGACGACGGCTCGGGGGGCTTGACGACACGGCACACCTCACCACTCCCCCCAGTCCCCACACCGAGCTGTCCCCATCGCGTGTACACACATCCCCTCTCTCTCTCCCCACCAGTGTTCACGAGTCTCCAGAGAACTCGAGAGCTCTTGCAGCCATGGCGGCGGCTCCCCTGCTTCTCCTGCTGCTGCTGGCCATGTTCACAGCCTCAGGTGAGCTCCGGATCTGCTCGCTGCGGCCCTGCGCTTAGCGTTGCTTGTAAACCTATCGCTCTTTTGTTGATGTCCCTCTTTTGTTTGCTCTTAATCCCTGGTCAGCGCGCTGCTTCTTGAAATCTCTCTCTTGGTCTTGTATCTTGAGCTATATACCCAACCCTCCTCCTTGTCGAGTGTGTCTACTCCCTGTCGAATGCGCAAAAAATCTTTTTTTTTTCGTTTCCCCGAATTTTTAGCTGAAGAACAAGAAACGGTCAGATTTGAACTAACCGATCCTCTCCTTTTGTGCAGATGCGGCGTTCTGCGTGTGCAAGACGGGCGTGCCCGACCAGGCGCTGCAGAACGCGATCGACTACGCCTGCAAAATGGGCGCCGACTGCGCCAACACCAAGCAGGGCGCGCCGTGCTACGGCAACGGCAACAAGGTGGCCGTCTGCTCCTACATCTGCAACAGCTACTACCAGAGCCGGAGCAGCATGGGCGCCACCTGCGACTTCAACGGCGCCGCCACACTCACCGGCACCGACCCCAGCTCCGGCACCTGCAAGTTCGCCTCCGGCCCCAGGTAAACCAACCAACCTCGCCGCATCCATCTACCCCCACTGATGTGTAGCTTGTGTACTGTAGTATTTTCCTTCTTCAGATTTGGGACTTCAGTATTAATAATAATAATAATAATAATAATAATAATAATAATAATAATAATAATAATAATACAGTATCTGCTACTGCTGATTAGATTAGTGTATTGTACTAGTTGGAATCTGGGAAGTCGAGTAGTGTCCTCGACCACTGTCAGCTCATCTGGCATTGTTAAATCGTATTAGGGGTATTTCAATGTTTAGATTCTGTACATGGGGAACGCTCTTGGCCGTGCACAATCACATCGACGACAGTAGTTTAATTCAAAAAGGCCTTGTTGAATGAAGTCTGGCTTTGCTCTGGTACCCAAAGCAGGCACTGGTGCTCCTCGTGTAGCATGCAGAGCAAGTTGGCAAGCTTGCGATGCCAAATCCGAAAGCTCTTGCTGTAGTGCTAGCTAGCTGCATCGGTGTATCGACCATCGTTGCAGGCTGGAGTCCCGCGTACAGTTCCTGGCCATGTGAAAATAAAGGGCAGTCTGAAGTGGATCCTCTGGTCCGAGCTTAAAGCAATCCCTTTTCAAAGCCAAAGCGGCTGGCCGCGCCGGGGACGGCGGCCGCGTTAGCCAAAGTACACTGAACCTGCTGGACCAATGGCAGCCGGCCAGCCCGCGGTTCATCGACCCAAACAGCTTTCTTTTGCAACCAAAGCAAATGGATATCCCCAGATTTTTCGGTGCACCTTAAGCGCGGTCTCCCCAGTTTTTTTTCCCCCAGCAAAAGCGTTGCTCGTGTTTTTTTCGTCGGACTAACGTGTCTTGATTCTTCTTCGTGCAGCAGCGCAGGCACCGGCGGCGGCGGCGGCGTTGGCATGGGCACGGGCGGGACTGGAGCTGGCACCGGCGGTGGTGGGATGGGCGCTGGCACAGGCACCGGCGGCGCCGGGACAGGCGCTGGTACCGGAGCAGGCACAGGCACGGGCATGGGCATCGGAGCTGGCGCTGGCACCGGCACCGGCACCGGCGCCGGGATCACGACTCCGGGAACACCCTGAGCCCACCGTTCGGCGGCACGGGCGCGTACGGCCCTTCAGGAGCAGGCACCGACTACAACGACGCCGTCGCGCCGCGCGCTGCCGGGCTGCACGTTGTGGCCGCCCTTGCCCTGGCTGCCGCCGCCGCACCTCTCCTCCTCTAGGCGGTGCCAACTGGGCTGGCTGGCGGGCGGGCACCATAGCGACTGTCCGGCGTGCGTGCCCGCCTGCCTGCTGGGTTTTGATCGATCAGCCGTCAGTGTAGTGGGTTAGTAGCAGCAGCACGGGGTTTATTGCTATTCAACTGACCTCTGTCGTCTCCCTCCTTCCTCGTGCTAGTGCTAGTTAGTGGTGGGTGGTGGCCGCCATGTGTGGTGCTCTGTTTGTACTGGTAGAGATCTACTACTACTACTAGGGGATTCTTTTGGGTAGTTCCGGACATACGTGTCGAACCGTGTTTCTTCAGTCCTCTTTTGTTTGTTCCTTCCCGTTGTGTTAGGCTGTGTAGAACAACTATGCTAGTGTTTGGTGGCGGCCGCTTTCCATGCATTCTGATTCTGCTCTCTCTCAGCCTGATGAGGTATTGTATGTTTGGTGTACAACCCTGTCATGGTACAGTCGGGTCACATGACCGGCCGGCTTGATGCCGCGCCGTTCATTTCATTGCCTCGCACGTTGCAAATCCTGGAGGGCGCGTGATGGAGCTTGGGTAGAGCAGGACGGCGACCTGTGATTCCAGGTTGATCCATCATCCGTGGGGCGCCTGCTGGTTTTGGGGCCTCATGCGCGAGAGTTCTCAGGCAACGTGTCCGGCGGAACATTACCGACACCGACACATGAAGCTCACGAGGTGATCTCTTCGGAATCCGCGCCGGGGGACCACCGGCTGCGACCAGACAGATGGCCTGGGCGCGATTGGATCCGCGGAGGCGGTGACCAAGAGTCGTGGTAACGCGAAACCGGACCGACGCAGGGCCGCAGTCGCCGCGCCGGCGCCGCCATGGCTGGTCGGGGTTAATGGCGGTATGGCACAGGCAGGGCCGCAGGAGTGTGACGGGGCGCCGGCCCCGCGGCGCGGGGCAAGCAGTCGTCGTCGTCCGTCGCGTCGCGTCATTCGCGTGCTCGCTTCTCGGATGGCAGGTGGCGGAACGGATGTCCGTCCGCAGGGCCGGTGCCCGGGTCACGGCCCACGGGGGGTGTTACGGACGTTCTCGGCCGACTCGGCGGCTCGGGGTCGGGGACCTTCGCAACTCGCATCGGCCAATCTGGAGTTGGGTCGAGGTCTCAGGGTGACTGGAGGAGGGGAGGGCCTCCGCCTTCGGCATGTGCGCGCGCTCCCGCCCTCGTGGGGTGGCATTGTGGGCAATGGCAGCAGGCTTTTGGTGCGCGCTTCCATGTTGCTTTCTTGAGCTGTCTCAATGAAGGCCCACAAAAATGCGAGGACGTGAGCCGACCCACGCGAGAAGATGGGCCACACTGAATTCACGGGCACGAGAATTGAGAACATAAGGAATTGCGCGGGTAGCTGGGGCACCAAGCAGAGCCCGTGAACGAACAAGATAGAAAAGGCATAGGAATGTTTGCGGCCCGCTGAAGATGATTCGTTGGCCCATGAGGTTTGCCCAATTGCTGCTTCGATGGTGCGTGTGGTGCCAGTCCTGCAGCGGTTTCCTTTCCGATTTATATATATATACACACAATTCACTGGTGCCTTGCATCGCAGTAATTCGAAGTTTGCACGTATATTGTACCGGCAAAAAAATGAGGCATCAAATTCAACTTTGAAACTCTAGAGAAATCTTGCCACTATAGCTTTGTGAAACATGTTTCGACTAATTCTTACAACATTTACTATCTGAAATAGTTTTTCCCGGCTTTGCAGAAGAAATCAATTGTGTTTGTCAGAACCAGTAAAGCAATCATTTAGCTTTGTTCGGAAAGCACTCGGCGCTACTTGGAGGAATTGATGCCTTGAATCAAAAGAATGCCACCCAAGTCTCTTCGGAGACATCCGATAAAAAAGAATGCCACCCAAGCCCAAATCCTCCAAGGCCCGTTTGCATCTTTGGAATTTAATTTATTTTTATAGTTATAATCTAGGCATAGATTAACTAAGCTAATATGATTGTATACAAAATATATTTGCATATTATTGTTAGTCATACAAGGGGCATATACTTATATGTTGCATTTCTAGTGTAGAAAAGAGTGTTGGAGAGCGTATAGTTGCAGAGTAGAAACATAATATGTTCATCAATAAAATCAATTTCCATCTCCCACCTTATGAATTTGTAGTAAGCTTATATATGAACTTCCAAAGGGTTGAGGAATGTCAAAGTCCAAGCCAAATAGTCTAATTCATTAAGTAGATTCTAATTCCTTCAAAATGAAAAGACCCAAACAACCCCTAATTCATAAAGTTGGTATGATGTGGGAAGGGGGTGTTTAGTTCCCCTCCAAAATTCAAAATTTTACAAGATTCCTAATCATATTGAATCTTTGGACGCATGCATGAAAGATTAAATATAGGTTAAAAAAATAATTAATTGCATAATTTATCTATAATTTGGGAGACGAATCTTTTGAGCCTAGTTACTCCATGATTGGACAATAATTACCAAATACAAACGAAAGTACTACAATTTTATTTTGCCAAAAAAATTGGATCTAATATCTATGGATTTGACGAAGGAAACCACCAGAGACAAGAGATGATGAATATATCAGGAGCATCACATCGACTGGCGGCTCACGAAAATGCAAGAGAAGAAGGGTTCATGGGCAACATAAGGTAGACCAGGGATGTGGACTGAACCTCCTGAACATTCAAATGGTGCATAGAGATCCTTTTAAGTATATTTAGGATGGAGATGTAATTATATCTAACGATGAGTGTCGCTTTCACTCAATCAAATTTCTAACAAATTTGTGAGTCAAAATCTCTCGAAAATGAGATACTAGGATCTTGTAATTACTAGCTAGGATTACATTTCACCCATTTCTAACTGGTTATTTGGATGAGTTTGAGAATTGTTTTATACACGGATTCTCAAAATTAAGTGTGGGCTCGTTGAATTGGAGGCTAGCATCGGGTTTTGGATATGACTGGAGGCAGAATGCCTTTGTCAACGGAAGGCTTGTCACTAAAATGTAAAAACAGGCCCGCGGTCTGATCGGATCAACAGCTTATCGGCTACCGTGTCTTGCAGACAGCCATGAGCCACCCACCAAATGAGCAAACCGGTAGGGTACTACTCTCTCTGTCCCAAATTAACTGTCGTTTTAGATTTCTATGTCACAACTTTAACTACATTTATATAAAATATGGATAACATTTGTGTCTCAAAATAAATTTATTAAAAAACTAGATAAAAAATTCTATCTAATGAGGAAAAAATCTAAATAAACCTCTGACGTATCATGGATGGTCTACTTAACACCCCAACCTGTAAAACCGGGTATCCAACACATTAAACTTTATAAAACCAGTCACTTTACCCTCTGGCTAGTTTTGGACACCTGGTTTCGCCTACGTGGCATTGGTTTTGCCTAGGTGGCACTCCAACTTGGCAGGCAGTGACACGGTGGCTGCGGGACCCAGCTGTCAGGCGGCCCTTCTCCTCTCTCTGTCCACACCTTCTCTCACTGACAGGTGGTCCTCACTCGTCATCCCCTACCTCCAGCTCCATCTCCCATGGCGGAACAACACGACTTCCCCACTCTCAGGGATTCCACCAGGGCACTAGCGACGTCTACGGCTACTCCTCCGATAGCTTACCTCTCCTTGAAGCCGCTATCGTCCGATGCGCCGCTTCTGCCACGTCGCTCGTGGCCGGCGACCGGCCGCCACTCCACACGACCACCAGCCGCTGGCGCCGCCGGAGTGGATCAAGCCGTACCCGGACCTCGCGAAGCCGAGCCCGTACGCCTCCTCGTCGGCGGCCCCGCCCACACCGTAGACGTATCTACCCCGCGTGATCTCCCTCGTTCTCCGCTCCCCGCCCGCCACCCTCGCCGTCGACATGCGTGCCTTCTGTAAGACCTTCCTCCACCACCTCTCCCCGGCCTTCGTCGCCGCCACGGTCCGCTCCCCGCAGCTCACCCCGCACCTGCTCCCGTCGCTCCGCTTCTTCCGCTCCCTGCCCAATGGCACCAACGACCTCCTCGCCCACCCGCTGCTCCACTCCTTCGTGCGCTCCAGGGAGACCGCCACCCCCGACGCCGCCGGTCAGGTGCGGCAGCTCGTCGCGGAGCTGCGCGCGCACGGGGACGCCGTCCTGAGGCACCTCGCGCCAACGTCGTCCAAACTCGGAACAGTCTCATGATGGATGTTTTTTAGGTGGGGCCCACTGATCAGTTGTCGACGAAATATGTGTCGCAGTCTACCTAGGGGGTACCCTACGGTAGTAGATTGTAGGCGGAGGTGTGGCGACGGCGATCAAGCGTAACACAGAGAGCGTAGACATGACGATTTATACAGGTTCGGGCCGGCAAATCGCCGTAATACCCTACGTCCTGTGTTTTGGTGGCTGGATTGATTTTGCGTATTAGGTTACAAAAACTGTAGATGATCTGAGAGAGGTTGTGAGAGAGATTTTGAGGGGGGTCCCTGCTCGCCTTATATAGCCGGGGAGCAGGGTTACAATTCCCATATCCTAACAGATTACGATCGGTTCCCTATGGAAAGGGATCCGAGTCTATCTACTAGGATCTTCCTTGGCGAGCAAGACTTCTTCGGAGTCCTTGGCGAGCACGGCGGGCTGGTCGCGTGCCGCAAGGCCTCGCGGGTGAAAGGTCCTAGATGGCTAGAGGGGGGGGGGGTGAATAGCCTAATAAAAAATCTACAAATCACTAGAGCAAAAAATTAGATGACAATTAAGCGAAGCTTTTTGCTCTAGCTCTACTAGGGGTGCGAAGCCACCTATCCAATGCAATTCTAGTTAGCTAAGTGTCTAACAAACAATAGCAAGAACCTAAGGCACTTAGCTCAAGCTAGCAAGAAAAACTAACAAGAAAAACTAACTAACAAGCTAACTAGGCAAGATAAGAAAGATAAGTGCAAGAGATAGAGGTGATTGCTATACCAATGCCTTGTGATGTATGGATGTCAATAAAGAGAGCCAATCACAAAGAAAACCAATGAGTAGCCGGGAGACAAGATGAACACGATGATTTTTCTCCCGAGGTTCACTTGGTTGCCACCAAGCTAGTCCCCGTTGTGTCGACTACTCAAGTGGTGTTTCGGTGGCTAATTGACAATTCACAAGCCAAGCCCACTACCCGGGCGCCACAAGAAACCACCCAAATGAGAGTAACTCAATGACACGAGCAATCCACTAGAGTTACCCTTTGGCGCTCCGCCGAGGTGGGTACAAGCCCTCTCACAAGTCGATGAAGCCGGCCGCGAACAATCACCAACACGCGCCGAAGCTTCTCCTCAATCGCCGAGCCGTCTAGGTGTTGGCAAACACCAAGAATAACAAGAAATCCCGCGGCGATGACGATGACCAAGTGCCACTAAGATGCAATGCAATGATCAAAGCACTTGGATCACTCAAACTCTCATAAATATGCAATCAAGAGTGAAGAGAGTGAGTTGGGGGCTATCTCAAGCAAGCACAATGAGTGAGAATGAATGAGAGGTGCAAGAGTGTGCTCCTTGAGCCAGCCAAAACATATAAATAGCAACCCCAAAGTCACTAGCCGTTTTGCCCCCTTGCCTTGCTTTCCTGCGTAGCTCTGGACGCTGTTTTGATGGGGTGTCCGGACCATTGCGAGTGCGTCCGGACCCCTCTCGGTTTGAATCTGCCTGTTCGCGCCTTCGCCGGGAGCCTCCACGTGTCTCCGAACGCAGAGCACAGTGCAGCGTCCGGACTGATATCGCCCGCGTCCGGGGGCCAGCAGAGAGGTTCCAGAGGGGTCCAACAGCCCGGACACACGTCCGGAGCCTTGAGTCCGGATGACACCTAGCGTTCGGTCACCTTTTGCAGACAGGAACCGAGAGCCCCTGCTCTCTGGACACGTGTCCGGTGCCTGTGTCCGGACCTTGTTTAGCGTCCGGACCTCCTGTCCAGAGAAGCCGAGAGTGAGGGTTTGCCACCGGACGCAGTTCCATTTGTCCGGACTGAGTAATCCGAGCGTCCGGACCTCCTTTCTTGGTCCAACTGATTTGCTTCTTCTTCTCCAAGCTTCCATATGCTAACACCTTGTGCTCCAACCTTTGTTCACCTGTGTTAGCCTTTTCATGATTTTATCTTGGATTTAATTCTATGTTTCATGTCACTTAGGTTCATTTTATAAGAATGCAATGCAAACCTAGTGACACATGATAACCGCAATCGAAACGAGTTTTCCCTTCTTGATAGTACGGCGATCTATCCTAAAGGTGATCACACTCTCTATAGTGTCTTGATCACTAAACTGAAAATGGTCCTATAGATATACCTTTGCCTTGGCTATTTTTGTTTTTCTCTTTCTTCTTTTCCATAGTCCATGGAGCACTTGATCCATCAATCACCATGATCATGCACATTGCTCCATCTCACATGTTGGATCACCCTATCTTGATCATTCGCTTAGCAATAGGGTTAGTCCATAGGTTTCATCAATTAACCAAAACCAAACTTGGTCTTTCAATCTCCCCCTTTTTGGTAATTGATGACAACCTTTCATAAAAGAATATATATGATGAAAATTTCCATTTTGGTAGTATTAGCTCCCCCCCACATATGTGATATATGAGTTTGGTTCATTTTGATCACATATGCATGAATAAAAATTGTGGGAGAGTGAATGCTACCAAATGATGCTAAGGTGTGTAGGATGGACCTTTGAAGTGTGATACCAATCGGAGTGCAATATGAAACCATCCTTAGCACCATGAATGCCTAGAAACCACTTGAAAACACTTTGAGGGGCACACTTGAAATGCCACTAGAAAATATGCTATACTCTAAGCATACTAGTACTTCAAGCATCAAGTCAATTTAGTTTCTAGCAATCACCACACAAGCATATCATGAATGTAAGTACATATGCAAGCAAGCACTTATGAATGCACAAAGATATGCAAACAACTTATTCATAGGCTTGCTCCCCCTACTTGTGTGCTTTCATTTTTTGAAATTTTCAAAAAATTTTTGTCTTACTACTTACTTCTCCCCCTTTGTCATCTATTATCATAAAAGATGTGCTCAAAGAGTTGATTATTAGATAGAAGCTTAGGTGTGGTTCAATCTAGATTACTTGCCCCAAATTATTTAACTCGGTTTAAACCATGGACAAGCTTGTTCACACATCCTAGAATGGTTATCTAGCCCATGTTGAGTTAACCAATTGAAGGTCATATAGTCTAGATCAAGCAGTAGGATTGCAAGCCCACAAACATGTCATATGCTACCACTAGATCAAATCAAGCATAGAAGCAATAGTGGTACCATATAAGAATCAAATTCATTTGGTTTTTCATGAATGATGCTAATGAGTTGATGTCTAGATGCACTAACAACTCCTAATAGAGGATGAATGACATGTCAATCAACTTGTACCTTGCTTTGCTCGAAGGAGAGACATGTAATATAAGAGGGGTGCATCAACACATGTTTGAATAATCAAGAATGTTCAATTCATTCCTTAGCCTGCAAAACCTTTTCTCATCAAGTGGCTTGGTGAATATATCGGCAAGTTGATCATCGGTGCCAACACTTGTGATCTTGATATCACCCTTTTGTTGATGATCTCTTATGAAGTGATGCCTCACATCAATATGCTTGGTTCTTGAATGTTGAACCGGATTGTTGGTTAGCTTCACCGCACTTTCATTGTCACATAGCAATGACACTTGCTTGAAATTGACCCCGTAGTCATTCAAAGTTGTCTTCATCCAAAGCAATTGAGCACAACAACTTCCCGCACTTATGTATTCGGCTTTGGCGGTAGAGAGTGCCACACTATTTTGCTTCTTTGATGACCAATATACAAGTGACATGCCTAGCATTTGACATGTGCCCGATGTGCTCTTTCTATCGATCTTGCATCCCGCATAGTCGGAGTCCGAATATCCAATCAACTCAAAGTTAGACCCCTTGGGATACCACAATCCAACATCTTGTATATGCTTCAAGTACCTCAATACCCTCTTTGTAGCCTTCAAGTGACTTTCTCTTGGAGAGGCTTGAAATCTTGCACACATGCATACACTAAACATCACATCCGGCCTAGAAGCGGTCACATAGAGTAGGCTTCCAATCATAGACCGATACAACTTTTGATCCACCATGTTGCCACTAGCATAACTATCCAAGTGTCCATTGGTGCCCATAGGAGTGCTAATGCCCTTTGAATCTTCTAAGCCAAACTTCTTCATTATATCCTTAATGTACTTGCCTTGACTCACAAAGGTGTCATTCTTCAATTGCTTGATTTGGAGACCAAGGAAGTAGCTAAGTTCACCAATCATTGACATTTCAAACTCATTTGCCATCATCTTGACAAATTCTTCTCAAAAATCTTGATTGGTTGAACCGAATATGATGTCATCCACATAGATTTGGAGCACAAATAGATCCTTGCCAAGCTTCTTGGTGAAGAGAGTAGTATCAACCTTCCCCATGATGAATCCTTTGGATAAGAGAAAATCCCTCAATCTTTCATACCATGCTCTAGATGCTTGCTTCAAGCCATATAAAGTCTTTCTCAACTTGTACACATGGTTGGGCTTCTTGTCATCTTCAAATCCGGGAGGTTGCTCAACATATACTAGCTCATTGATGTATCCATTCAAGAAGGCACTCTTCACATCCATTTGGTATAGCTTGATGTTGTGTGCACGTGCATAGGCCAATATAATTCTAATTGCCTCTAATCTTGCAACCGATGCATAAGTTTCTCCAAAGCCAAGACCTTCAACTTGTGTGTAACCTTGAGCTACCAATCTTGCTTTGTTTCTCACAACTATACCATATTGATCTTGTTTGTTTCTAAATACCCATCTTGTGTCAATCACATTGTAGTTCTTGGGTCTTTCAACTAGTTCCCAAACTTGGTTTCTAGTGAAATTGTTAAGTTCTTCATGCATAGCATTGACCCAATCAACATCTTGTAAGGATTCTTCAATTTTTGTGGGCTCTATGGATGACACAAAGGAATAGTGTTCACAAAAGGATGCCAATCTTGATCTTGTTTTAACACCACTTGTAATATCACCAACTATTTGATCAATGGGGTGATCTCTTGCAATATTGGTTGGTTGGAGGATAGAAGCTTGATTGCTTGCGCTTGGTTGAGATGATCTAGGAACTTGTTGATCTTGTACTTGAGAGCTACTAGCTTGCACTTGAGGTGAGTTGAGCACTTGATCTTTGTTATCTTCTATGTCAATTACTTGCTTTGGCCTAATGTCACCAATATCTATGTTCTTCATTGCATTAGCCAATTGAGATCCACTCACATCTTCTAGATTCTCATGATCATCTTGTGAGCCATTGGTTTCATCAAATTCAACATCATGAACCTCCTCAAGTATACCACTAGCCGAATCCACACTCTATAGGCTTTGCTTGTGGTTGAGTAACCAAGTAAGAACCCTTCATCACATTTCTTGTCAAACTTTCCAAGTCTTGTGCCTTTCTTTAAGATATAGCATTTGCACTCAAAGACTCTAAAGTATGAAATGTTGGGCTTTCTTCCATTCAATAGCTCATATGGTGTCTTCTCCATCAATGGGTGACAAAATAGCCGGTTGCTAGAGTAGCGGTGTTGATAGCTTCGGCCCAAAAGGAGTGACTCACATTGTACTCACTAAGCATAGACCTTGCCATATCAATCAATGTTCTATTCTTCTTCTCAACAAGGCCATTTGATTGTGGAGTGTACTTGGCTGAGAATTGATGCTTGATTCCAAGCTCATCACATAGCTCATCAACTCTTGTATTCTTGAATTCACTTCCATTGTCACTTCTCACTTTCTTGATGGTAGTTTCAAACTCATTGTGACATCTCTTGACAAAAGATTTGAAGGTGGCAAATGTATCACTCTTGTCATTGAGAAATAATACCCAAGTGTATCTTGTAAGATCATCTACTATCACAAATCCATACTTGTTCCCACCGATGCTAGTGTATGTAGTTGGTCCAAATAGATCCATGTGCAACAACTCAAATGCTCTACTAGTGCTCATCATGCTCTTCTTGGGATGGGTGTTACCAACTTGTTTGCTGGCTTGACAAGAGCTACAAAGTTTGTCCTTCTCAAACACAACATCTTTCAAGTCTCTTACTAAGTCATGCTTGATCAATCTATTCAATTGCTTCATGCCAATATGACCAAGTCTTCTATGCCATAACCAACCCATACTTGATTTAGTGAGCAAGCAAGTTGACAATTAAGCTTCACTAGCATTGAAATCAACTAGGTAGAGGTTCTCATACCTAAATCCCTTGAAGATCAAGTTTGAACCATCAACACTAATGATCTCAACATCATCTACCCCAAATATGCATTTGAATCTAAGATCACACAATTGAGCCACGGATAGCAAATTGAAGTTCAAGCTCTCAACTAGCAAGACATTGGATATGCTCAAGTCATTGGATATTGAAATCTTACCAAGACCCTTGACCTTGCCCTTACCATTATCACCAAAAGTAATACTATCAATGCCATAATTGCTGTTGGAGTTGATTGATTTGAACATTCTAGAATCCCCGGTCATGTGTTGAGTGCACCCACTATCAAGCACCCAATGCCTTCCTCCGGCTTTGTAATTTACCTACAAAACAAATTAGTTTTTCTTAGGTACCCACACTTGTTTGGGTCCTCCAAAGTTACCAAGGATTTTGGCACCCAAATAGCCTTCTTCTTTGGGCCAACAATGGGTGTGCCAACATACTTAGCCATGATACCTTTAGCACTTTTGGTAAGCATATAACATGAATCAAAATGCATGGAGGTAGATTTAGCAAACTTGATTTGGCTCATGTTAAGTTTGCAATATTGGTCAACATGCCCCACTTGCTTACAACTATTGCAATATCGACCATTGCTTCTCACAAAGCTAGGCTTTGGAGTTACAAAGGCGGCCTTGCCTTTCTTGGGGGTTTAGCCCAATCCCTCTTTGTAGTGAGAAAATCTTTGGCTACCCAAGCACTTTAGCAAGCAGGCATCTCCACCATATGCCTTACTCAAAGCATGAGTGAGTTCATTAACATCATTTTTCAATTTTTCATTTTCAATCACTAGTGTAGCATCATCCTGTCACACCCAATTTTAAGGATAAAATTGAATGCGAAAACTTATGTGCGCCCAGGGATCAATCACACACATAAGCCGACAAATCTTTAAATAATATCATCACAAAGTGCTTATTACATATAATGAATAATATTCTTAATCAAAACAGCGGAAAATAAAGATAACTCTCGCGAGGAAGCTCCACTTCACAGGGAATGCCGACTGGTTGACCACTAGCCTACTACTCCTCACGGTAGTCTTCATAGCCATCTGATGAGGTTGATAAAGCAAGGGTGAGCACTTAAAGTAATCAGCAAGAGTAACACAGGGTTATGAAGCTCAAAGGCTGACACTGTCTGTACTGCGGTTGCTTTTAACTTGGTCAAGTTTTACCAATACCTAGCTTTAGTTATGCATACCCAGTTGATAAACAACATGATAAGAATAATAAACATCATTAACAATTAAACAACATGATCATCAACATTGTGAGTTTTCCGAGCCGCTCGTGACCGTGAGCACAACTATCATGATAGATTTACACTCTGCAGAGGTTATGCACTTTACCCACAAGCCGTGTTGCCCATATTCCCAGGTTAATTACTCCCAAAACACTGCCAAGGTGAGCGGGCAGGGTACACTACGAAGTCTTTCAAAGGCTCTTCCTAGCATGTAGCGAGCCCTACGGACCCAATGCAAAGGGGTGTATGGGACCTCCGATGGTACCACCCGCAGCGGTCCCCACACAAGCTATACCCCATAACCAGCTCGGCAAAGGTGCCTTTCACGAACCACAAACATGCTAGTCCAAACCTCATACTTAACTAAAGCCAGAGCCATGATAGCACCCGTGGTTGCATTTAAGTCCCAGCTTTTGCCCTACAGTGGGGTCCTATTCCATGTTGCTATAAAAGTCAATTTTATATCATTTTGCATATATCATTAGTCAAGATTCTTCTCATAATTCATAGAGCATAGCAGATCTACCCATATGCAATAGCATCCCAAGGTGACAAGGTACAAGGTAACAAACTATGGTAGAGATCTAAATAGGAATCAATTGAGACACATGCAATCATGACTAGATTAATTATGGTGAATAGGACAACAAGGAGAATCCCATATTAAACTTGTCTTGATCACAGAACTCCTGGGGCTCCTGGTCTTATGCAAAGAACTCTGGAACATCGAAAATCTCACCGGCTGTACTCGATCAACATCACCACGCAATCATCCGAACAATCATACACGAAGCAATAAAGATATAATTAGAACATTACACCATAAACAATAAAGAGGTTTTGAAAATAATATAAAACAGATCTATACGTCACTACGATCACATAGACGCGAAATTCACGCTAAACGGATCTAAAACGAATAAACTAGAGATTAAACAAGATTTATAGAGCATATTAAAGCATTAAAAGAATTAATCTAATCTAGGTTTTAAAAAGTTATTAGCATAGATGAAATCTATACTATTGGATAGAGCATAACATTATGAATCTACTGCAACTTGAACGGGTCGATTTGGATTTAAAACAAGCAAGTTATGGTTATTTGAAAACAGTGGCAGATCTGTAATTAAGAGGAACTTTAATGAATTAAAATAAATCGGAAAAAGGCTCGGATAAGTCATCTAACATCTGGATGGCGGGTTGATTCGGGAAAAAGGCAGGGTCTCTTTAGAAAATAGACCCGCGAAGGGGTATAGAACGATCTGATCCATTGGATCGAGTTTGGATGGTTTAGATTAGAACATGGGAAGGGAGAGGTGGCCACCGGCTAGGAATTGAGCCGGTGCAGCATCACCCACGGCGGCGCCATGGCCGGTACGACACGTCCTCGCTGGCAAAATACGAATGGAGGTTGCGGTGCTCCGATTCTCGATCCAAAAGCACTGGATGAACGAGGAGATCGAGGCGAACTTACAGGTACTACTCTCCAAGCCCGGAGCGGAGCGAAGGCAGCTGGCAATGACGAACGGCGGCTGCAGCTCCCCTGTAACGACGACGAGGTCAGCCGGAGCGCAATAGAAAGGAAAAAGAGAGAGGGCAGGAGCTCGGCTACTCCGCGATGACGATGCGAGGCTCGGAGAGGCGTACGGTGGCAGGAATCGCGGTGTGAAGTCTTCGGCGGCGGCGCTCTGCTTCGGCGGATGCGAACGGCGCTGCTGCGGTTGAAATGCGAGGCGGCTCGGTAACAGATGAGAGAGGTAGCATGAGGTCGGCGCTACTTATAGCGGGGCAGAGGGAGAGTCCGAGGCGCGCACGCCAAGTCGCGCGTTCGGCTGCGGACACAGCGCGTGAGAACAGAGTCTAGTACGCACTTGGCTGGAGGAAGGAGAAGGCGGCTGACAGGCGGGGTCAGCGCGTCAGCGGCAAAGGGAAGGGGAGGCAGAGGCCTCGCAGGCCTCCCGGCAGGCTGTCGCACTGGGCCGAGCCAAGGCCGGCCCACGCGGGAGGAGAAAGGAAAAAACAGTTGGGCTGGAGTGCTGGGCCAGAAGGAGAATAGAAGAGAGAGAGAAAGGAAAAGGGTTTTCCATTTTATTTCTTTTGCAAAGATTTTCCAAATTGATTTCTAAAATTGTTTTGAAAACATTTGAGCTTTAGAAAAACCAAACAATACAACGAAATATGCAACAACATGAGATGCACAAACATTTCATTAACCCTATCATTTGGTATTCATTTTAGTTTTATTTAATTAATTCTATGATCACAACAAATGCTTGAATAAAATCAAATTAAGGCAAATTAAATTTAAATTCAACCCTGATTTGATAATTCAAATTTTAGGGTGTTACAAATCTTCCCCCTTAAAAGAATCTCGACTCGAGATTTCCAGATTTTACTTACTTAAAGAGTTGAGGGTAGGTTTTTCTTAGATCTTCATCTCTTTCCCAAGTGGCCTCTTTCTTGGTATATCGATTCCACTGCACCTTGCACATCTTGATAACCTTACTCCTTGTAATTCTTTCAGCTGTTTCCAAAATCTTAACCGGATATTCCTCATAGGTCAAATCTTCCTTAACTGTGAGTTCCTCCAACAGTATCTATTCTTCGGGTACTCGCAAACACTTCTTAAGCTGAGATACGTGAAACACATCGTGAACTCCTGACAAACTTTCTGGTAACTCCAACTGATAAGCAACTTCTCCACGTCTCTCCAGAATCTTGAACGGACCAATGTATCTGGGTGCTAACTTACCTTTCATATTGAACTGTTTCACACTTCTCATAGGTGACACTTTCAAGTAGACATAATCACCTACCTCAAAAGATAAATCTCTTCTTCGGTTATCTGCATAACTCTTCTGTCGGGACTGTGCTATCTTCAGATTATCTCTGATTACTCGGACTTGTTCTTCTGCATCTCTCAAAATATCTGGTCCAAACACTTGAGTTTCTCCCGTTTGGTTCCAGAACAACGGAGTTCTGCACTTCCGTCCATACAAAGCTTCAAAAGGTGCTATCTTAATACTTTCTTGATAACTATTATTATATGAAAACTCAGCATAGGGCAAACTCTTGTCCCAACTCGTACCATACTGCAAAGCACAAGCTCTCAACATATCTTCTATCACTTGATTAGTTCTCTCTGTCTGTCTATCTGTCTGAGGGTGATAGGCTGAGCTAAAATTCAACACTGTTCCGAGGGACTCGTGCACTTTCTTCCAAAAGTGCGAGGTAAACTGGGTTCCTCTATCTGACACGATCTTCTTTGGAACTCCATGCTGACATACTATCCTTTCCATATATAACTCAGCTAACTGTGCTCCCATATAAGTGGTTCAAACTGGCAAGAAGTGAGCTACCTTAGTCAAGCGATCAACTATGACCCAGATCAAATCATAACCTTTCCGAGTAAGCGGTAACTCCACTATGAAATCCATACCAACTTCGTCCCACTTCCATTCAGGTATCTTCATTGGTTGCAACAGTCCTGCAGGTCTCTGATGTTCTGCTTTAATCCTCTGGCAAGTATCACATATTGCTACATACTCTGCCACATCACATTTCAATCCAACCCACCAGTACTTCTCTTTAAGATCTAAGTACATCTTAGTGCTTCCGGGATGTATCGAGTAGGTTGACTCATGAGCTTCTCGCAGAATTGTCTCTCGAATAGACTTGATGTTGGGGACACAGATCCTCTTTCCATACCACAATGTACCATTATCATCTAACCAGAAACCTGGTGATCTTCCTTCCTTCATGTTCTCAACTATTAACTGCAGATTCTTATCCTGCAACTGTCCTTTACGAATCTCCTTCTCTAGTGTAGGCTCCACTACCATCTCCATAGCATTAGCAACAATGCTCAAGTTGAGATGCTCAAGTTCAGCACACAACTCTTTAGGCATAGGTATTATCCGAATCTCATTAGCATAACTTTTCCTGCTAAGAGCATCAACCACAACATTGGCTTTACCAAGATGATAGTGAACATCTAAGTCATAATCCTTAATCAACTCCAACCAACGTCGTTGCCTCAAATTCAGATCGGATTGAGTAAAGATATACTCCAAGCTCTTATGGTCGGTGTAGATGTCACACTTATGACCAATAAAATAGTGTCTCCATATCTTCAATGCATGAACCACAACTGCTAACTATAAATCATGAGTCGGATAATTCAACTCATGCTTCCTCAGTTGTCGCGAAGCATACGCAACAACTCTTCCTTCTTGCATAAGCACACAACCCAAACCAAGACGAGAGGCATCACAATAGATAGAGAACTTCTGACTCAAGTCTGGCAAGGTCAACACAGGAGCTGTAGTCAATCTCTTTTTCAATTCTTCAAAGTTAGCCTGACACTTCTCTGACCAAACAAACTTGACATCCTTCTCAAGCAACGCGGTCATAGGTTTAGCTAGCTTAGAGAATCCCTCAATGAACCTTCTATAATACCCAGCTAAGCTAAGAAAACTGCGAATCTCACTTACATTGGTTGGGGGTTTCCAATTCAGCACATCTTCCACCTTACTAGGATCAACTGATATACCTCCATTAGACACAACATGGCCAAGAAAGGAGACTTCTTTCAACCAAAATTCACACTTACTTCTTTTAGCATACAACTGGTGCTCTCGAAGCTTCTGTAATACCAATCTCAAGTGTTCAGCATGTTCATCATCATTCTTGGAGTAGATCAGAATGTCATCAATAAATATCACCACAAACTTATCCAGATATTCCATAAAAACCTTGTTCATCAGGTACATAAAGTATGCGGGTGCATTGGTAAGACCAAACGACATCACCGTATATTCATACAACCCATACCTTGTAGTAAATGCTGTCTTGGGAACATCTGAAGCACGGATCTTCAACTGATGATAACCAGACCGAAGATCAATCTTAGAGAACACACAAGCACCCTTCAAATGATCAAACAAGTCATCAATTCTGGGTAGAGGATACTTGTTCTTGATAGTTACCTCATTGAGTGACAGATAATCAACACACATCCTCTGACTGCCATCTTTCTTGTCAACAAAAATAACTGGTGCACCCCAAGGTGAAGAACTAGGACGAATAAAACCTTTATCCGACAACTCTTTAATTTGTTTCTTAAGTTCTTCTAATTCTTTTACTCCCATCCTATATGGTCGTTTAGCTATAGGTGCAGTTCCAAGTAATAACTCAATTATAAATTCAATGTCACGGTCGGGAGGCATACCTGGCAAATCTTCCAGGAACACATCTAGAAATTCATCCACAACCCTCTCTGTTGGGTTGTCATTCTCCTCAAGCTGGTTGACGGCGGCTGTCGGTGGAGGTTGCATAACCACATCAACACTAATCCTGCCCCCTGTAGGCGTAGACAGCTCAACTATCTTCTTGTCACACTTAATCACTGCATCTTTCTTTTTCATCCAGTCTAATCTCAATATAACATCAATCCCAGCGGTCCTCAAAACTGTAAGCTGAGCTTTGAAGTCTACCCCCCTTAGAGTGATAGTAACCGATGGACAAAAGCAATCCGTCCGCATAACCCCACCCGGTGAATTTACTATTATCGGATTTTGCATTGCTACTAATGATGTTCCATGCATTCTAACAAAAGCTTGCGATATGAAAGAATGTGATGCTCCTGAATCAAAAAGAACAGTAGCAGGGATGGAGTTGACAAGGAACGTACCCATCATCACTTCTGGTGCTTCCTGAGCTGCTTCTGTAGAGACATGGTTCACGCTCCTATTATGAGAGGGCGGCTGGTACCTTCCTCTCTGGTTGTTGCTGTTCTGGCTTGGAGGGTTTGGTGAGTTTTGCTTCTTGGGGTAGTTATAGGAGAGATGTCCTGGTTCACCACAGGCATAGCACTCGTTGGGAGTATTGGGAGCATTAACCTTTGCTGGGGTACTGCTGGATGAGCCTTGACGAGGTCCTGAGTAACCACCCTGCTGGTGGAACGGCAGACGTTGTTGATTTGGGTAGCGGTTCCCAAGGTGAGATGAGCCTTGATACCTCTGCTGGTACCCCTGCTGAGGATAGTTGGGACGCTGGTGAGTGTTGCTCCCAGAAGCTCTTCCCCTAAGCTTCCTCTTCTTGTCCATCTCCATGCGTTCATTGTCCAGGATGATGGCACGGTTCACCAGAGATTGGAAATTCGGGTAAGTATTACCCTTCAGCTGCAACCGGAGGTCATAGTAGATCCCCTTCAAGAAGAGACGCTGCTTGTCAGCATCATCCCTTACTTCATTGGGAGCATAGCGAGCTAGCTGCGAGAACTTGTCATGGTACTCGCTGACTGACATCTATCCCAACCGAAGGTTCCTGAATTCCTCCTGCTTCAGCTCTATGATTCCCTCTGGAATGTGGCACGCCTTGAAGTCCCGGGAAAACTCTTCCCAAGTGATAGCGGGAGCATTGTCGGGGCGAGCATCTTGATACGTCTCCCACCAGGTCTGGGCTGCACCTTTAAGTTGACCAGAAGCATATAGCACTTTCTCCTGGTCATTGCACTGGGCGATGTTGAGTTGCTTCTCCACCGCACGCAACCAATCATCCGCCTCCAACGGATCACTGGCATGAGAGAAAACGGGAGGGTGTCCTTGCAGAAATTCCCTCCATTTGTTGACAGGTGGAGCTCCAGCAGGTTGATGGGGTTGGTTCTGCATAAACTGCATCATAGCTTGCATTGTCTGCATCATCTGAGCCTGCATATGCTCTGGAGTCATCGCAGGTGGTGGAGGTAGTGGGTGTTGGTTATTGTTGTTGTTGTTGTCATCCTGACTTCCAATGCCACTGCCATTGGTGTTGGATCCGGAGTTGGTCCTTGTGCGAGGCATTTGTCATATGGAACATAAGAACAAATTTAAAACATGATATGAGATGAGTCTGTAACTTTTTTGGATTTTCAGCACAGCAGCAGTCTAGAAAAATAGTCATATCTGAGGTTCCCAAACTCAAACAGAGGAATAGCTTATATGGTTGGAAAGATAAAAAAATTATCTACAACTTTCGTAATTCTGACTTTTCTGATTCTGACATTAACTTAATCATAAATTACGTTTAAACAGATCTGTCCAGAATACCAAACTGTGCAGAAACATCAACTTGCAACAATTGTTTCTCTTTACTCAGAACAGGTATGAAGGTGATTCTTGCGCCCACGGAAAGATGAAGAAGTCTCATATTTCCAGTTAAATTTTCGTGATTTTAGGAAGTTCAGAAATAATTAGGCAAAAATAACAAGACAGGGAGGTCTGAAAAGATAGATTTAAGAAAACTGCAACTTTATTAATTATTAACTTTCAAATAACCCAACCTAAGCTATGAGTGTTGCGGACAAGCCCACAACCTCAACAATCATTACAAAGAAGAAACTCACACACTAACATAAGCACAAAAAACTAAACACATAGGAAACACTAGCACACACGACTCACGAACTAGCGAATAAACTATAAAGGGACTCCTAGTCCTAATTCTTCTTGATCTTCTTGAAGAGCATTGGCAGCCCAAATTCTTCACGTAGCTCATCTTGCTGTTGGTAACTGCGCTTGAGCTCCTTGCGCAGCCCCCTTGCTTCTACTATGAGATGGCCATACATGCTCATCATCTCCTAAACGAAGTTGACGAGCTCATTCAGGATGGAGCCGCCTTCCCCATTAGGTTCGGTGATTATCCAACCTTTCTCCGTATCGAAACGAGGGATGTAACGGCGCTGGGTGTTGGCGAGCCTTTCCCTGAATTTGTTGTGAATGGCCACATATGTAGAGAACGCGGCGTCCTTCATGCTTGCTTCCATGGTAGGATGAGCAACACAGCTATGGAAGGTATAATCCACACGGTCAGCTCCTTGCCCATTAACACTTCCACAGATATAGATCTTCGCCTTCCAGTAGGTGTTGGCGATGGGGTGTTTGAATTCCTTGCAAGTGTACATTGTTGCAATCATGGGTCCGGGGTGGCATTCCAGCACAAGGTCCACCAGCTGGGAGTGAGCGAAGCTGCTGTCAGCTCTTCCTCGGATATACTTAGTGCGGATCCACCCTATCTCTTCTGGCTAGTCTCCTCCAGCAACATCAGGAGAAGGAGGATTAGCATCAGCAATTGGAGCATGGGGGCTCCCTTCCACGTGGTACTCTTCGTCACTGGAGATTTCCTGGACCTCCTCCTCTGGTTCTTCCTGGGGTTCCATCACTGGCTCTTGAGGTTCAGGAGGCGCAATCTGCTAATGAGGAGCACGTTCACTGGAACTGAGGCGAGCTGATCGGCGAAGGGTAGGCATCTTTAAACATGACAAAGATAGAGATAGATTAGAACAAAATTTTCACTATAGAATAAGTCAGGTGAAGCATAAACAGTTTGAGAAAATATATGACCAAGAATTAAAGCATGAAAAGAGAGGGTAAAGACAAGATAAGAAGACCATTCCAACTAGGCTTGCGTCCTACAGTCAACCTGGCTCTAATACCAATTTGTCACACCTAATTTTAAGGATAAAATTGAATGCGAAAACTTATGTGCGCCCAGGGATCAATCACACACATAAGTCGACAAATCTTTAAATAATATCATCACAAAGTGCTTATTACATATAACGAATAATATTCTTAATCAAAACAACGGAAAATAAAGATAACTCTCGCGAGGAAGCTCCACTTCACAGGGAACGCCGACTGGTTGACCACTAGCCCAGTACTCCTCATGGTAGTCTTCATAGCCATCTGATGAGGTTGATAAAACAAGGGTGAGCACTTAAAGTACTCAGCAAGAGTAACACAGGGTTATGAAGCTCAAAGGCTGACACTGTCTGTACTGTGGTTGCTTTTAACTTGGTCAAGTTTTACCAATACCTAGCTTTAGTTATGCATACCCAGTTGATAAAAAACATGATAAGAATAATAAACATCATTAACAATTAAACACCATGATCCTCTACACTGTGAGTTTTCCGAGCCGCTCGTGACCGTGAGCACGGCTATCATGATAGATTTACACTCTGCAGAGGTTATGCACTTTACCCACAAGCCGTGTTGCCCATATGCTCGGGTTAATTACTCCCAAAACACTGCCAAGGTGAGCGGGGCAGGGTACACTACGAAGTCTTTCAAAGGCTCTTCCTAGCATGTAGCGAGCCCTACGGACCCAATACAAAGGGGTGTATGGGACCTCCGATGGTACCACCCGCAGCGGTCCCCACACAAGCTATACCCCATAACCAGCTCGGCAAAGGTGTCTTTCACGAACCACAAGCATGCTAGTCCAAACCTCATACTTAACTAAAGCCAGAGCCATGATAGCACCCGTGGTTGCATTTAAGTCCCAGCTTTTGCCCTACAGTGGGGTCCTATTCCATGTTGCTATAAAAGTCAATTTTATATCATTGTTGCATATATCATTAGTCAAGATTCTTCTCATAATTCATAGAGCATAGCAGATCTACCCATATGCAATAGCATCCCAAGGTGACAAGGTACAAGGTAACAGACTATGGTAGAGATCTAAATAGGAATCAATTGAGATACATGCAATCATGACTAGATTAATTATGGTGAATAGGACAACAAGGAGAATCCCATGTTAAACTTGCCTTGATCACAGAACTCCTGGGGATCCTGGTCTTCTGCAAAGAACTCTGGAACACTAAAAATCTCACCGGTTGTACTCGATCAACATCACCACACAATCATCCGAACAATCATACACGAAGCAATAAAGATATAATTAGAACATTACACCATAAACAATAAAGAGGTTTTGAAAAGAATATAAAACAGATCTATACGTCACTACGATCACATAGACGCGAAATTCACGCTAAAAGGATCTAAACCGAATAAACTAGAGATTAAACAAGATTTATAGAGCATATTAAAGCATTAAAAGAATTAATCTAATCTAGGTTTTAAAAAGTTATTAGCATAGATGAAATCTATACTACTGGATAGAGCATAACATTACGAATCTACTGCAACTTGAACGGGTCGATTTGGATTTAAAACGAGCAAGTTATGGTTATTTGAAAACAGTGGCAGATCTGTAATTAAGAGGAACTTTGATGAATTAAAATAAATCGGAAAATGGCTCGGATAAGTCATCTAGCATCTGGATGGCGGGTTGATTCGGGAAAAAGGCAGGGTCTCTTTAGAAAATAGACCCGCGAAGGGGTATAGAACGATCTGATCCATTGGATCGAGTTTGGATGGTTTAGATTAGAACAGGGGAAGGGAGAGGTGGCCACCGGCCAGGAATTGAGCCGGTGCAGCAGCACCCACGGCGGCGCCATGGCCGGTACGACACATGCTCGCCGATGAAACACGAACGGAGGCTGCGGTGCTCCGATTCTCGATCCGAAAGCACTGGATGAACGAGGAGATCGAGGCAAACTTACATGTACTACTCTCCAAGTCCAGAGCAGAGCGAAGGCGGCTGGCGACGACGAACGGCGGTTGCAGCTCCCCTGTAACGACGACGAGGTCAGCCGTAGCGCAATAGAAAGGAAAAAGAGAGAGGGCAGGAGCTCGGCGACTCCGCGATGACGATGCGAGGCTCGGTGAGGCGTACGGTGGCAGGAATCACGGCGTGAAGTCTTCGGCGGCGGTGCTCTGCTTCGGCGGATGCGAACGGCGCTGCTGCGGTTGAAATGCGAGGCGGCTCGGTAACAGATGAGGGAGGTAGCGTGAGGTCGGCGCTACTTATAGCGGGGCAGAGGGAGAGTCCGAGGCGCGCACGCCAAGTCACGCGTTCGGTTGCGGACACGGCGCGTGAGAACAGAGTCCAGTACGCACTTGGCTGGAGGAAGGAGAAGGCGGTTGACAGGCGGGGTCAGCGCGTCAGCGGCACAAGGGAAGGGGAGGCAGAGGCCTCGCGGGCCTCCCGGCAGGCTGTCGCACTGGGCAGAGCCAAGGCCGGCCCACGCGGGAGGAGAAAGGAAAAAACAGCTTGGCTGCAGTGTTGGGCCAGAAGGAGAATAGAAGAGAGAGAGAAAGGAAAAGGGTTTTCCATTTTATTTCTTTTGCAAAGATTTTCCAAATTGATTTCTAAATTTTTTTTGAAAACATTTGAGCTTTGGAAAAACCAAACAATACAACGAAATATGCAGCAACATGAGATGCACAAACATTTCATTAACCCTATCATTTGGTATTCATTTTAGTTTTATTTAATTAATTCTATGATCACAACAAATGCTTGAATAAAATCAAATTAAGGCAAATTAAATTTAAATTCAACCCTAATTTTCTAATTCAAATTTTAGGGTGTTACATATCCATTGAGCTATCACTAGTAGATGTGCAAGTGGATGTGCTAGTGTCAGTTGGTACAACAATGATAGGAGTGAAAAATGATTCATCTAGGATATCACAAGTAACTCCAATATCACATGATGCAACAATCTTATCATTATTTTGATCAAGGAGGGAGGAGTGAGCTTTTTCAAGCTTGTAGTGAGTCCTCTCAAGCTTCTCTTGGGCTTCCATTAGCCTCTCATGAGAGCCATTGAGCTCATCAAAGGATTGTTCAAGAGCCTTAAGCTTCTTGTTCAATTCTTTGCACTCCTTCCTTTTCTTCTCAAAGCACTCATAAGTTTGCTTCATCATGTCTACTAGTTCTTCCTTGGAGTACTCCTCCTCATCATCACTACTATCATCATCATTATCACTATCATCATAAGATTGTACCTTGGATGGCTTAGCCATGAAGCATGATAGAGTATCAAAGATAGATGGCTTGTTGTTGATAGCAATGCTAGCCAATGCCTTCTTCTTGGACTTCTTCCTCTCATCATCACTAGAGTCATCATCGGAGGAGTCACTACTATCCCAAGTCACCATATAAGATTCATCCTTCTTCTTATTGGTGAATGATAGCTTCTTCTCTTTCTTGTCATGCTTGCTCTTCTTTTCTTTCTTTTCTTCCTTAACCTCTTCTTCTTCACTTTCCTCATTGCATTACTCTTCGGTCATGATTTCACCAAGTACTTCATTTGGATTGATCTTGTCCAAACCATCTCTCCTAATTATTTGCCTCAAAGTTTTGTATTTCTTGGGCAAACAGCCAAGAAAGCGGTTTGAGAAGTCTTCATCCTTGACCTTCTCACCCAAGCTCTTGAGATCATTGATGATAACTTGGAGCCTATGAAACATCTCTGGGGTGGATTCATCCTCCTTCATCTTGAAATGAGAAAGCTTGTCCTTGAGCATATACAACTTGGCATTCTTTACCGTTAAAGTGCCTTCACAAGTATCTTCAAGTCTCTTCCACACTTCACTTGGCTTGTCAATATTTTTGATTTGCTCAAACACCTTGGAATCAATGCCATTGTAGATCACATTGAGTGCCATGGTGTTGCATTGCCGGTTCTCTTGCTCTCTAGGTGTGGGAGCGGCTTCATCAAGAATGACAAAGTCATGTTCGGTCACACTCCACACCTTCTCATGTATTGAGCCTAGATGCATCTTCATCTTCCTCTTCCAATAATCAAATGAAGTGCCATTAAACATTGACGGTTTGCTCCCCACATGGTTGAATTGTATTTGAGCCATCACTAACACCGAAGGTTGTTAAGCCTTGATAATAGCGGTGACCACGGCTCTGATACCACTTGAAAGGTCCTAGATGGCTAGAGGGGGGTGAATAGCCTAATAAAAAAATCTACAAATCACTAGAGCAAAAAGTTAGATGACAATTAAGCGAAGCTTTTTTGCTCTAGCTCTACTAGGGGTGCGAAGCCACCTATCCAATGCAATTCTAGTTAGCTAAGTGCCTAACAAACAATAGCAAGAACCTAAGGCACTTAACTCAAGCTAGCAAGAACAACTAACAAGAGAAACTAACTAACAAGCTAACTAGGCAAGATAAGAAAGATAAGTGCAAGAGATAGAGGTGATTGATATACCAATGCCTTGTGATATATGGATGTCAATAAAGAGAGCCAATCACAAAGAAAACCAATGAGTAGTCGGGAGACAAGATGAACACGATGATTTTTCTCCCGAGGTTCACTTGGTTGCCACCAAGCTAGTCCCCGCTGTGTCGACTACTCAAGTGGTGTTTCGGTGGCTAATTGGCAATCCACAAGCCAAGCCCACTACCCGGGCGCCACAAGAAACCACCCAAATGAGAGTAACTCAATGACACGAGCAATCCACTAGAGTTACCCTTTGGCGCTCCGCCGAGGTGGGTACAAGCCCTCTCACAAGCCGAGCCGTCTAGGTGTTGGCAAACACCAAGAATAACAAGAAATCCCGCGGTGATGACGATTACCAAGTGCCACTAAGATGCAATGCAATGATCAAAGCACTTGGATCACTCAAACTCTCAACAATATGCAATCAAGAGTGAAGAGAGTGAGTTGGGGGCTATCTCAAGCAAGCACAATGAGTGAGAATGAATGAGAGGTGCAAGAGTGTGCTCCTTGAGCCAGCCAAAACATATAAATAGCAACCCCAAAGTCACTAGCCATTTTGGCCCCTTGTCTTGCTTTCCTGCGTACCTCCGGACGCTGTTTTGATGGGGGGTCCGGACCATTGCGGGTGCGTCCGGACCCCTCTTGGTTTGAATCTGCCTGTTTGCGCCTTCGCCGGGAGCCTCCACGTGTCTCCGAACGCAGAGCACAGTGCAGCGTCCGGACTGATATCGCCCGCGTCCGGGGGCCAGCAGAGAGGTTCTAGAGGGCTCCAACAGCCCAGACACACGTCCGGAGCCTTGAGTCCGGATGACACCTAGCGTCCGGTCACCTTTTGTAGACAGGAACAGAGAGCCCCTGCTCTCCGGACGCGTGTCTGGTGCCTGTGTCCGGACCTTGTTTAGCGTCCGGACCTCCTGTCCAGAGAAGCCGAGAGTGGGGGTTTGCCACCGGACGCAGTTCCATTTGTCCGGACTGAGTAATCCGAGCGTCCGGACCTCCTTTCTTGGTCCAACTGATTTGCTTCTTCTTCTCCAAGCTTCCATATGCTAACACCTTGTGCTCCAACCTTTGTTCACCTGTGTTAGCCTTTTCATGATTTTATCTTGGATTTAATTCTATGTTTCATGTCACTTAGGTTCATTTTATAAGAATGCAATGCAAACCTAGTGACACATGATAACCGCAATCGAAACGAGTTTTCCCTTCTTGATAGTACGACGATCTATCCTAAAGGTGATCACACTCTCTATAGTGTCTTGATCACTAAACCGAAAATGGTCCTATAGATATACCTTTGCCTTGGCTATTTTTGTTTTTCTCTTTCTTCTTTTCCATAGTCCATGGAGCACTTGATCCATCAATCACCATGATCATGCACATTGCTCCATCTCACATGTTGGATCACCCTATCTTGATCATTCACTTAGCAATAGGGTTAGTCCATAGGTTTCATCAATTAACCAAAACCAAACATGGTCTTTCAGCGGGTTGGGTCATCCTCTGGCCGGCAGGCCCATAAGGTCCTGGGGATATGCCGAGGTAATATCCCCAACAAGTCCTCGAGCGCATTGCATTCTTCTGGCGAGCCCACAGTGTCATCCTAGGAGGTGTTCAGCTGGTCGCCATCATGCGGAGTGGTCGTCGTAGAGTCCCGACCAGGGTGGCTGGTCGAGGTGCTGCTCGAAGAAGCCTCGTGACCAGGTCGGGCTGGTTGAGAACGTCGTAGCTTGATGTGCGAGTTGGTCGCCTTGCCGGATGCTGCGGCTACTTGTTTGAAGAATGTGACATGCTGAAGAAAAAAACTTTTGGAAAGTCCTTCCCTGGTGAAGTGTACCCACTTAGGCTCTGCAAAAACAACATAGAAAACAACAAAGCTTTGCCGAAAAGAAAATTAGTACATTCACCGCAAGGTGAAGTGTACCCACTTAGTCCCCGAGCATGGTAGCAGGTGAAGTATGCACGTGGTGTCATGCTTTATAAAATAGTGCATAAGGTATGTAAACGAAGACTGAAGCATAAGTTTGCAAAAAACGACTGCAAGTACCCATAGTCCCCGAGCCTGATGTAAGAAACTGGGAGCTTCTTGTATCAGGATCATATATTGAAAATTAAAGAACTAAAGTATAAGTTTAGTAAGATACGACTGCGAATACCCGTAGTCCCCGAGCCTGATGGAAGGAGCTTGAAGAGGTTCTTGCATCGGGGTCATTTACTTTTCGTTCGCAGTTCCCGGGCGTCAGTCCCCGGGTGTTGTCCTTCGGCGCCTTAGTCGCAGTCCCCGGGTGTTGTCCTTCGGCGCCTTAGCCGCAGTCCCCGAGCCTTGCTCGGTACATAGTTGGACGAAGCCCCCCGAGCCTGGTCGGGAATGCGATTAGTGCTCAGGTGGTAGTTACTGTCATCGAAGTCCCCGAGCGTGTTTGTGTCGTCCACTATGTGAAACTTGTCGGCCAGACTATTGTAGTCGTCTGATGTTGTTGCATAAGAGTAACAAATCTGTTCGTCCAGTCCCCGGGACTGTAGCGTTGGTGATATTGCAAAGATAAAATTATTAGCCGTAAATCATGTAATTAACTATAAGCAGAAATGGAAGGAAAAGAAGTAAATGGGCCGAAACAACAGGGCGGCCAGCGGCCCAGTTCACAGCGCAGAAAGTGGGCATGGTGGTTCCTTATTTTGTCATTGCAGTTTCCCAAAAACCCTCGACTGGGGATCGTTGTGCCCCAAGGTATAAAAGAGAAGTGGTGGCGGCGATCTTCGTTTCCTGGTGAAGTGTACTGCGTTCCTCTATCTGCTTTTCTCCTGCTCTGTGACCCACTGCAATCTTAGTTCTTTGTCGTTCTATCCTACCGATGGCACCTCGGAAGAAGCCAAATACTCGCTCGTCGGTGAAGGAGGGGAAGACTTCGAAGATGATGGATGTGCTTCCGGATTGGACCCAGTATTGGTCCAGATGTACTTTGAGGGAGGAGGATATTCAACTTCTTGTTACCGCTGGTATTCTTCAGGACAAGTCCATTGTGGATTGGAGGCCGGCGATCAGTGAGGAGTTCCCGACCCCTAATACTGGTGATCTTGTTGTCTTTGAGCCTTTCTTCTGGCGTGGATTCGGGATTCCTATTCACCCCTTTCTCCGCAGTCTCTTGGAGTTTTACAAGATTGCGTTGTGCAACCTCCATCCCAACTCAATACTGCACATCGCAGTTTTGTGCATTTCTGTGAAGCGTATTTGGGGATCGACCCGCATTTCGAGTTATTTCGTTATTTCTTCTGTCTCAAGCCGAACAGGACCGCCACATCCCGAGTTATCGGTTCTGTGTACCTTCAGCTCCGGGAGGGTATGGCGGATGTGTATCTTGCTACTCCGTTGCCTTCGAAGGTTGCGGAATACAAGTCTCGCTGGTTCTATATCCCCAGGAGGAACCATATGCTCGTGGTGATCCGGCACACATCCCGGTGTCGCAACCTAGCTGGTCGGCGGCCCCTTCACATGCGGCGATGGAACAGGTGAAGGATCTGCTGTCGTTGATGGACCGGTCGTCGCTCGATGGTGTTTCGGTTGGTTGGAATTTTGTGATCAGGCGTTGTCAGCCTTGTAAGGACATGGTTCATCCTGCCTTTCTTTACACTGGTCGTGATGATCCGACCCGCGAGACGCCCCAGAAGTTGGATCCAGAGGATGCATTGGATCGTGTTGCTTTAATCTTAGATCTTTCTTTCCCCTATATGAGGAATCCACGTGGTGCATTTCTTGCTGGGCTATCGCCACCGTCGATGAGTTTTGATTTTGCTTGTCTAGCAATCATCTAGCTTTTGGTTTTTTGGTGGGTTTACTCAAATCTTCGTGGTCAGGATCGTGTCGTCTTTGTTTCTCAAGTTCTGTCAATGTAATGGCCTCGCGGTGTTGATCAGACAAGGAATATGGAAGATATAATGAGTGGGGGTGGTCGCGAATCTTCTGGCAAGCGGGTAGTTCGTGAGCCCCTGGGTGAAAAACGCCGAGTACATGGCGACCGAGTCGGGAAGCAACCGGCCGACCAGCCCCGTGAGAAGGTGAAGTCGTCAGTTGGGACCGGGGGCAAGTTTGTTATCAATGAGGGCACCGCGCATCCTAAGTCGTCAATGTCTGATACGTCTGACAATGGGTCGGGTGGGGATGACACGCCGGTCGTGACCCTGGATGGAGAAGAGTGTTCTAGCTCAGGTACCAAGGCGGCTGCCGGGACTTTTTTTTGAGTAGAGCATCCTGCTGCGTCGTTTGAGCATTTGCCTATGGGTATTCCATCAGGCTCTGCGGGAGAAGTTCCTGGCCGGAGGTTCGTGAGGGTTCGTCGGAAATCGTCCCTGTAAGTGCTTCATCTCTTTCTTTCTTTTGTTGAGTCTTAATCGCCTTTGTCGATGTGTGTATGATGCTATTTTTGGGTAGGGTACCGAATTCTGAGGATCCACTGGCGTCTCATGATAATAAATCGGGCATCGCCGGTCGAGCGCGTGTTGAGACTGGCTCGGAGAGACATGGCGCCCCTATGCCTGTTGATTCTGCAACTTGTGAGGAGGATCATGCTGCAAGTGAAGGGGCGATGTTTGTTGATGGTGCTTCTGGCTCTTCGGCTGTTGATGCAGAACCGGTTGGTGGTGTTGTGCCGAATCTGTTAGCACCCTCGGCGTCGCGTCCGAGGCCAGAGAAGAGAAAAAGGTCGGTCGTGCTGCTGGAGGAGCCGGAGGTAGTGGAGGAGATACCTTGAGCAAAAGACGAGTCGATGCCGGCGCCAGTCCATACTTTCCGCCGTGATGGTGAGGACTTTGTCGTTGTCGAGGATGACGAGGCCGAAGAGGAAGCGATTGCCCTTCTTAATGATGCTAGCGATTTGTTCGGGCGAATCAAGGTAGCTTCGGACCCTTGGATACTTATGTGTTGTCTCTGTGCCTCCTTTGTTGAATTGTTACTGTGTCCTCGTAGGGACTTTTCAAGTCCAGGAGGTAGCGTAAGGTGATGGCCGACCAGCTTGCGAAACTAACTGCTGAGAACAAGCGTCTACGTTGTGATGTTGCTCGTGTCGAGGGTCAGTTTGTGGGACTGGAGGAAAGCTTGGAGGCAGCAAACCAGCGTGCCCAAGTTCTGCAAGCCACAATCCAAAATCAGGAGTGTGAAGTCGCGGAGCTCCAGTCGCATATTGAGAAGGTCGACGAGCTTGCCGCTCGTAAGTTTTCTTTGCTCTTTGTTTGTACTACTTGTTGCCTCGACCTTGTGGTAATGTTTCTTGTAGAGCTGCTTGGTGTTGAAGAAGCTAAGCATCTTGCGGAGGAGAAAGCCTGTGCTGCCGAATAGGAAATTTACAAGATGCAAGCAATGCACGAAGGTAATGCTTTACTACCTATTGCTTTGATTGTGTAGTTCCCTTACTTGGTATTTGTTGTTTCCGTAGGTTACCGGAGCAATGTTCGTCTTCAATTTGCAGACCTGCAGGGTAAGGTGGATTCTTACCACAATAACTTCTGGGCGTTGGCGCGGGAGATCGCTCCCGTGGTGGGATGTGTTGATGGTCGGGCGCTCATTCCTGAACTTGTTGATCAGGCGACCATGGATGGTGTGTTAACGAGGGTTCGCGACCTGTGGGACAGACTTCGGTCATTTACGACTTCGGCGGCACAGAGTGTGGCTGCTCATGGCCTGGCTATGTTGCAATCTCATTACCCGAAGCTTGAGCTTGGTCACGTGGAGACCGGGTTCACGTCAGGGACGTCGGATGAGGATGCGGATCGTCTCGAGGCGGTTGCTGATCGTGTTGTGGAGATTGTAGCTAAGGACGTTGATCTGTTTGTTGCTGGACAGCAGTAGTTTGTATCCCAGATACAAGGACTCAGACGTGTAAGTGAAAACTACAAAGCTGTAAAATATTCGGGCGGTGAGCTTTTGTTTCACTTGTATGTCCTGTCGTGCCTGCTAAGTCGTGAGCCGTAGCGATGAATCGTTCGGCCCTAGGTTCCCTGTGGCCCAGATCGTAGAGCCCGGAGTTACTGCACGCGTAGGCGCCACGGGGATTACCAGGGGGTAGGCTGCTAGCAACCTGCGACGCAGAAGGCGAACAGCTCATGCACGCTTAGGGTGATGCTAGGGACAGAACCCTTTTCCGAGAGGCTCGATCATGGTGTGACTAGGGCCTGTGGAGACCGTTCCTGCAGACGCTGGGCGCAAAGCCATGTTGCTTGTAGAGTCGTCGACCGTATCGTGGTCATATACATATTTTGGGCACATATCCTCATCGCCTTCAACACAGGTGATGTTTCTCGGTTGTTGGATATGCATCATCTGAGAGGTCTATCAATACGATCATGACGTATAGGGTAGCTACTTCTATGCGTTATGAAATTGATAGACCAGATTTGAAGGTTTCTGGATACGGCCAGGCTGTTTGCAGAACGCCGTAATGCGTTTGGAGGGGTCGTCGAACACTATGGGAGTGTTTTGGAGAGGTCGTCAAACGTCGTACGCGTTTTGTAGGAGTCATCGAACGCCGTAGGCGTTTTGCAGGGGTCGAATTATATATGGGGTATAACGAAAAACATATCACTTTATTTATTTATTGCGATAGAGAGTACAAATTTCATTGACCCGCTTCCAGTATCTGGACTATTTGTATTGCAGGAATCATAGGCCTTCATGCGTAGTCGCGAGAGGGGCCGACGCCGATGATTGATGCTTGCGTTTCCTTTGACCTCTTGGCGGCAGGGTTGTCGTTAGTGCTGGAGTTGTATTTGTCGTGGGGTCAAGGTCTCCTGGTGGCGTTTATTGTTTGTTGTTCACACTCATATGCGACTTTCAGGTCTGTGCGGAGGCTAAGGATTCCTTGCTGTGTCGGGATCTTCAACACCATGTAGGTGTAATGCGGTACTGCCATGAGTTTTGCGAGTGCTGGACGACCAAGGATCGCATGGTAGGCTGTTTGGAAGTCAGTGACGATGAAGTTGATGTTCTCGACCCTGAAGTGGTTCTGGTCGCCGAATTGCACGGGGAGTGTAATTTGTCCTACTGGCGTGGATGCCTTGTCTGGGATGATACCCCGGAAAGGGAAATTCGCCGGCAGGAGGTCCTTCTTTGAGTAATCGAGCTGGCGGAATGCGTCGGCGAAGATGATATTTAACACGCTGCCGCCGTCGATTAGCACTTTCCTAAAACGGCACATCGCGATGGTTGGGTCGATGATGAGTGGAAAATGGCCAGGGTACCTGTAGTCCGTTCACTCGTCTTTCCCGGAGAAACTATAGGCTGCTCCGACCAGTCTAGGTAGCGGGCGTCGGCCGAATCGTCTCTGTTGGCGGTGACAGAGTAAATTTCTTTGTGAACTTGGCGACATCGCCTTTCTCCTTCAACAACCATGCTACCACCGAAGATGGAGTACGTCGTTGAAGGTGGTCAGAATTTTGGTGCTGGTGGGTCTTGGTCTTCGCTTTTGCCGGAGTTTGCTCTCTTGTCTCTTCTTCCCTTCACTACTGACTTAAGGAGTTCGCAGTTTCGCATGGAGTGCTTGGAATTCTTGTGGATGGGGTAGGGGCCGTCAAGGATCTTCTCGTAACTGGTGTCGTAGTCCGTCTGTGATTCGTCGTCTGCGTTGGCGACGTAACTGTTGTCTCGCCTATAGTCGTACCTCTACGGGTAACGCTCGGGGCTACTCGACCGGTGGTCCCGGTGATGACCGGCCCTTCCGACGCTACGGTAGTCTGGTCGGCGGTCTCTGTCTCTCTCGCGTTTCGGGAGACGGGAGTAACGTTGCCTGTTCTCCCTGCTTCGTGTGGCGTTGTCTTGGTTGGCGTGGGGAGTCCCTGCCAACTTGCTTCTGGATTCGTCGGCGGACGAACCATTGTAGAAAACGGGGGTGGCCTCCATCTCGCTATCGCGGTGAGTGCTGTCGGCAGAGGTTTGAAAAATCATCCTTCCGAAGTCTGGGGTGCGCTCTGGGAGGTCGCTGGTCTATCCGGAGAAATCAGGTGTTTCAGGTCTCACGATAGCGACTGAGCCTGAAGAGGCCGTGCCCCCGAGGGATACTGCCTGGTCGGAGTCACTGGAGATCGAGGAGATGACGACAGTGTTCACGACTGGAGCCGCCGGGATCTGGTCGAAGACCGATCGGTACAATTGGCGCTGGGAAGCGGCGGCCTGATTACTGAGCCCATAAGGCATCATTGGAGAGGGGCGAGTGTCCCTGGTCATCATGGCCATCGTCTTCGGTGGGGATCGGCGGCGGGGTGGTCGGCGTTCGTGGTTTTCGGGGAGTCAGAGTCGTGCCACTTGTATGAGGTCGAGGCAATCCATGATACTACTGCTAAAGCGATCGATGGCGTCGACCAGGTCGTCAATGCCAGTCTTCTTTCGCGGGTGGTACTTTGGCATGGCGAAACGATTTGGGGACAGCGCGGTGAGACGACGTGGAGATGGCGGCGCGTTTGCCACGCATGGCGCGGATCCGACGGTCCAAGATACAGATCCGATCTGGAGCACGGTGCCAGACGCCGGAAGGACCATCAAATCCGGGAATGTGACCGCTTGACGAGCCATGGAGTCGATACACACACCCCCTACCTGGCGCACCAACTGTCGACGAAATATGTGTCGCAGTCTACCTAGGGGGTACCCTACGGTAGTAGATTATAGGCGGAGGTGTGGCGACGGCGATCAAGCGTAACACAGAGAGCGTAGACACAACGATTTATACAGGTTCGGGCTGGCAAATCGCCGTAATACCCTACGTCCTGTGTTTTGGTGGCTGGATTGATCTTGCGTATTAGGTTACAAGATCTGTAGATGATCTGAGAGAGGTTGTGAGAGAGATTTTGAGGGGGGGTCCCTGCTCGTCTTATATAGCCGGAGAGTAGGGTTACAATTCCCATATCCTAACAGATTACGATCGGTTCCCTATGGAAAGGGATCCGAGTCTATCTGCTAGGATTTTCCTTGGCGAGCAAGACTTCTTCGGAGTCCTTGACGAGCACGGTGGGCTGGTCGCGTACCGCAAGGCCTCGCGGGCTGGGCCGTCTTCTGGTCGGCAGACCCATAAGGTCCCTGAGGATATGCCGAAGTAATATCTCCAACATCAGTGGCCATGCACGACATCCCCTTCGCCACCGTGTCAAGCCGCTTACACGCTGGACGTCATGTCAGCAACATCACCCTCCCAAACCGCTCCAGGGGGTTCGTTGACTGGTTTGCGAAAATTTAGAGTGTTCAATACCGGATTTGTAGTTCGGAGCCTAGGTTAGACACACTCAATAGTTTAGGGGGTAATTATTAATAATTTTTTATATAAAATTATTTTAAATTATTTCTCGCTGATTAAAACCCGGCCTGTTGATGTGACTAGTCGTTAATCCCGATGATTAGACCTAGCCTAGAAAAGGTGTCGGGTCGCTTCCTCGTCACCACTGCCGGCCGGCCTGTGCCTGTGCTGCCTGGTACTATTGCAGATTTGCTTCATCGTCCCATGCGCGATCGGTGCAGGCCCGTAGGTTAGGGTTAGGTACCCACTCGATCGTAGGCACACAGTCTGCATAGCTAGCTGCCCCACTTGTAGGCATGCATGTTCTTGTCACTGACGGAACGCCGGGTGCAGTGGCTGGTGCTGGTGCTTGGCATGTGAGCGTGAATGCCAAGCGGGGGCCACGTAGGAGTACGTACTCGCCACACCCAGCAGGCCAGGCGCGCGCGGGCGCCCACGGCCCAGTGGCCCACCCTTGTAACGGCTTTGCTCGATGTCGCCCCTAGGCAGCTTCGTTCCACGCTCTTGTCCCGTTGCTGCTGGCTGCGTCCTTTTGCCGCCGCGCTTGGGCGCCAGCCAATGCGCACTGCGACGAAGTGGCCGTCCCTGTCGCGCCCCCGCTGCCGGCTCTGCGCCCCCTGCCGGCGACGACGTTCACGTACGCCCGGGCGCGTACTGTACTGTTACTGTACTACGTGGTTAGTAGGCCACTTCGACGAGCCTCAGCTGCTCAGCGCTCACGTACAGTACTTAGTACGCTTGCATTATGCATTGCATGCCTCGATTGGCGACTGCTGCTGTGCTCTGTGTACTGTAGTAGTACTACTGGCCCGTTACGCGGTGGGGGCCCTCATCGTCCTGCAGGCAAGTCGTGAGATGACATATGAATGCATGTCGAGTCCAGTCGACCGTCGTCGTCTCCCGTCCCGGTGACCCCGGTCCCGGCCGTAGTAGGGCTACTGATGGGTGATGAGCTGGTCTCATCATCAGTGCGGCCGGCTCTGTTTTTTTTTTTCTTTTCTGCTCCCTTGGTGGTGGGTCGCGGATGCACATCGTCGGTCGGGGACTGCCGACTGGACGTACCGCGGGGCTAGTAGTAGTATAGTAGCCGTAGATAGAAAGCGGCTGGATCGAGGAATCTACGCTTGTAGATCTTGCTCGATCGGCATCTTTCTTGAGCGGATCTCAGGGGGCTGGGCTCCACGCACGTACGCGTGCACTAGCTAGACTACATCTCCCTCGTCCCTCCCCAACAATCCAGAGTGTTGTCACGCCCAGCCGTCGGCCTCCACCGCCCACCGGGGCCATCTTGACCTTTGCCATGCATGCATGCATCGCGTGTTGTTGTTGCTTCCAACGCAAGGTGAAAGGTGGTGGTGAGTGGTGCCGCTGCTCGCTCCGCGCGACCGGTGCGTCAGCCCCGCGCCCAGCTTTGGAACGAACAACGTGCCGTGCGAAAAAGGCGGCGTCGCGACAACAAGGAAGGAACAATGGCCGTGGGGCGCATGCAGCGGCCCTCTGCTCTGCCGGCCGCTTTTGCGTTGCTCCGGCCGGTGCGTGCCAATGCGCCGCGGCACCGGCCGCCGCTCGGGAGCTAGCTCCGTGTCGTTGCGGTTGTCCGCCGCCGTGAGCCCGTCGTCGATCGGCCGCAGATCGCCGATCATCACCGGAGACGGGTGAAATGTACGGAGCACCGGCTACACTGGCTAGCTAGGTGTAGGCACCATAGGCACACACGCGCCTACTACGCCTGGGATTCAGACTCCGGGAACGGGAAAAGCCTGTGCCTGTCCGAGGCAGGCAGGCACTGTGGGCAGTGACCAAAGAAAGAAAGGCTGCTGAACCTGAACGGCTGTGAATCGTCAGTCACCGTCGCGCCGGGCCACCGGCTACTGCTGCTTTTCATTCATGGGACAGAGGGAAAAAAAAACTGTAAACAACAAAGCGGCAGGCAGGCAGGTGAGGTGGTGAATGAAATTTCTGGTGGCCACAATCGTGGTACCGTACAGTAGTAAAAACCTGACGAACCCGGCGTGGCCCTTCTGATGAATTTCTGGTGCAGACGTGCAGAGCGCGCAGGAGAAGAAAACCTCGGGTTTCCGTCGTCCCAAACAAAACTAGTACTGTATGGCATTTCGAGCAGCCAAATATAAATAAACAAAACATTACAGTTTATAATATGTTGTAAGTGTAGTTAAATTATTTATTTATGAAATATATTTTTATAATAAATTTAATTGAAAATTCAAATATAGATAATACTCTTATATTTTGTAAATTTAGTCGAACATAAACGAAAAGTCCTGATTTTTTTATTTTTGAAATGGGATATACTGAAGATCAAACCTTATTCTATGCTATTTTCATAAGATTTCTCTTTCTTAGTACAGTATTCTTTAGCGAGCCTTCGGTTTCTTGAGAACCGAGATTTACGTTCTTTTTCTTCAGGGAGGGCGCTGGGCATCGGCGTCGGGCGGCCTACCGGCATTGACACCATTATTCACCGCCGTACCGTCGCAGCAGAAGTAACGGTAGCACAGTACATTCTACGTGTTGCTGGGCCTGGGCCACGCGAGACAAGGCGATCGAGACGAATCCCGGCGCTCGTTTTACTGTAGCTGAGCGGGCAGTAACTTTTTAATGCCGCCCGCCGCCCGGTGAAGTCGTACGTACTGCCGATGCCGCCGCTTTGTGCGGCACCTGCGTCTGCGTGCTGGGCCTGGGACTGGGCCTCGCTGCTGCTGCTGTTTTTTTTTTGCGCCTAATGCTGCTGTAGATGATGACCGGTGCGGAACAGAGCAGAGCAGCACCGCAGTCCACAGTCCACAGTCCAGTCCATTTAATTCGCAGCACCAGCTAGTCCATACTACGTACTCCCTCCGTTCAAATAAACGCAATTCTAGTTATGAACCTAGACACGTAGCTAGCTAGCTCGGTGAAAACGGCAGCAGCTTTCTTCCCCGATGGATCGATCGATCATATATTCACCGTGGAGTTAAAGCGGGCCGGGGGGCAACGTCCAGGTTGTTGCGTGCAGTGCGTTGTAGGGATCGTCGAGAGGGGAACGTACGGCCAGTCGGCCAGGGCCGGGGGGCCGGCCGGCAGCATGAAGAGGGGGCATTTCAAGCATGAACGGTCGCGGACGGACGGACTCGCGGCCGCCGCGCGGTGGCGGTGGATCGCGCGGTCGTTGATGCATGGCTGGGTGGCCCGGTGCTCTCGAAGGAGGGAGGGGAGGACAGGGCCATGCGGCGGCTGCTGCTGCGTATTAAAGAGGCAGCTAGCATAGCAGGCCACCACCAGCTTAACTAGTACGTACTCCTATTTGGTTTGGTTTTGATTGACGATTCGTTGGCGTACGTAGCTACCGCGCGCCTGCTCGGCGCTTTCTATTTGCGTTCGCTTCGCTTGAGCAGCTGCAGCTTCATCATCCGAGCGCGCGCTGCTCCCGTCACCCCAGTAGTAGGCCAGTGGCCCAGTACTGTGCACAGCGCAGAGTACAGGACCACCGCCTGCTTTTGCAGCTATGGCTGCCTGCTCTCTCTTTCTCTCTCTTTCTCTCTCTTGTCTATGGACGAGAGAGACGGCCTGCCTGCGTGCATGTCTTTTAGTGCAGTCACTGGCCTGCTAGCTCTGGCCATGCATGCATGATTCAGCACTACACTGTCAGCGCAGGTACCAGCAGCGTAGTAGTAGTAGGAGCTACTGCTACACACTAGTAGTACTAGCGGAGGTGAGGTGTGGTGTGGTGAGGTGAGGAGGCCACCTCGCATTCGCTCGCTCCCCCTGCTCACTCTATCACAACCAACCAACTCATCGTCTGTATTTGGTCATATGGGGATTGGTCCAAGAATCCTTCACTTCACATCACACTCACTCGCCAACCAGCAGGGTACTCATACCATAGGCAGGCTGCAGACAGATCCACGAGCTCCCCGTGTCAAGTTGCAGCTGCGTAGAGTACTATACTGTCGATACATGCATGGCCCGCCCGGGGCGATTGATGCCGCGCTGTTCATTCATCGTCATTCATGCGTCTCCGTCTCTTCCGCATCGATGGGGACGACGACGAGCGAGCGAGGCTGTCTGTCTACAGGAGTTGAGTTGATCGATGCCACCACCACATGACAAAACATATGCTGACATGACAGGCCGGGCCCGCGCATGCGCGATGGCGCACGCATCATCCTGTGTCCGTCCAACTAGCTAGCTATATTGCAGATTCGAGAGATCCATGAGTACAGGCAATGGCATCCTGTGCTTCTCTTCATCGTCATGCAATAATGCATGCATATGCATCTGATGATCGATACAGTATTGGTTTTGTCAGTTGTCCGTCGTACTGGGAGATGGAAGAACGAAACCGATTTATGTGCGTGTGCATACCTAGTAGTAGTCGTCCTTCGTGTGGACGATGGATATTAAACCTAGCTAGTAGTAGCACGTACTACTGTAGGAGTACTACTACGCTAGCAGCAAGCAAGGTTTTTCAAGGCTTGAATGCAGTAGCGCAGCCGTGTCCCCAATGGAAACCAATGCATGCACGTACTACGGCCGATAGATCCCCGGCATGCATATCTGCATTCATGCCGGACCCAATGCAATCACCGACGGGTAAAAAGGAAACGTTTCAAACATGCATGGACAGGAATAATGGGATCATCGATCTCATGCATATGCACTGCATGCTGGACACGGCCGGACGGGTAGCAGAGGCCATGGCGATGCCTATGGTGCGATCGATGCGCGCGGCGAAGATATTCTGGACTCTGGAGCGAGGCCGGCCGCGCGCTCGAGGGTCGGTGGCGCGCGGCGGCCTAACAGAAGCCTGCTGGCTAGCTATCGTGGCCTAGTGGGACGATATGGGCGGGCTTTGTCGCTACGCTGTCAGCTGATCAGAGGTTGCTGGGTCATGCATGCATGCATGGCGGATTGGCAGTGGTGGCAGGTGTGTGGGTAGCTTTAGCTGACGACGATGATGGCCCGGCCGGCCGGGGTCGATCTGTGGGTGTTATGTTGCAGTGAATCAGTCGTGAATGCTGCATGCAATGCAGTGCAGTGCAGTGCAGCCGTCCCCAATGGGGCATGGAGCATGGAGCGTGGAAAGAAAGAGGAGCTAGCATGGGCACCAAGGAGGATGTTCCGGCGTAGACTTTTCTTCCAGGATAACAACAGACTGCTAAAAGAAGCAATCGACCAGGAAACCGCGCTCGGTAACAGTCCAGTCGTTTAACACCGGAAGATTCTTTTAAATTTTACAATAGCAAGTACAAGGGATCGAGAGTATCATCCTCTTGAGCTTTGATGTAATCTCACCAATTCTCCTACTCCTATCTCAGTTCTTTGGTTTTTTTTAGCGAATTACACAAGTACAGGCGCAAACGCTCAACACGCACACGTACACACTCATTTCTATGAACAGGCGTACGTAAACCCTACCCTATGAGCACATCCGAAAGACTGTACCGGCATATCTTGAGATTGACGAAGTCTACAACGTCGCCTACCACTAAAAACATATAAATCAAGAAAAATATGGAGCACCCGTGCTTGAAGACTTGAACCTGGGTGGACCAGTTCCACCATAAGGAACTCAATCAGCTTATCTATGAACAGCTCGTACTTGTTTGATTTTTTTTCTATTGTTCATAAAACATGCAATTTATTTGGCTATAGAAAGAAATTGTAATAAAATGTGTTATGTGACTTGAACTAGTTTTTTGTGACATTGTTGTCAATCTGAAATTATAGCAACCCCCTAATGTCATCTCACATATAAGGTGATCTGAACTACTCTCTTCGTTTTAAATTATAAAATATTTTGACTTTTCAAAATTCATAACTTCTGCTGTGTACCTAGATATATATATATTATGTCTAGATACATATAAAATCTATGAATTTAAAAATATCAAAATATCCTATAATTTAGATAGTGGAAGTACTTCTTTATTTGTCCTCATTATTAAGGCTGCCCATTATTAAACACATGAATGGATCATGAGACTAATAGTGGTGGTTGCAGACTTTCGTGTGCACACAATCAGAATCTTCAAGTTCTTCTAGTGAAGTGAAGTGCTACTAGTGTTTTAGCATTGAACATTTAGTATAAATTTTTTCTACTAAATGTCTTATATGAGGATTTCTATATGCTATGACTAATGGTATTATTTTATTACTACTTAAAAACACTACTAGGAAAAGTGCACTACACTGAAGTGCATATGCAAGTGTTATGAAACTTTAGTATTTTCAAGGGGAAAGTAATGGTTGTCGTAAGTGCAAACACACAGGAAGACATTCTGCGCGTCATAAAAAATTTGATGAATTTGTAACCTCTTCTTGCTTCCCCCTGCTGGAGTCCTATTAATTTTATTTCACGGAAAGAAAAAAAATAAGAAGAAGAGAAAACTGGTGAACAGATCTACCTAGATTGTGGTCATGATGGTGGCGCGATCTTCCGCTTTTGGTTCACCCGGATTATGTGTGATCTTACAAAAGGATAAAAAGCCATTCATGCATGGTGGTCCTGCCGCGCGCTGCTGGTTATTGGATGGCCAAAAGAAGCATGGTCCCTGCCCTATATGGAGTAGCCTCGTAGGTTCTGGTGCTCAAGGACATGCAAAGCATCGTCGTATATATGCCGGGTACAAAAACATTGGGAAAGACATTGTATGTGCCCGGCCAGCGCCTGCCCGTTATCATCGATCGAACTTATTGTGTGATAGCAGTGTATCATGAGATATCATGAAATGATGAAATATATGCATGGGTACGCTGTGCATATATAATATGGGATGGGAACTCCATGAGAGCGATATATGTGTCTTCACACTCAAATAATGCTCCCGGCCTCCAAGCGATATGTTTGTCTTCATACTCAAATATCCGGTTCGTTCTAATTTATAGATTGTTTTGTTTTTTTTCTAAAACCAACACAACTTTTATTTTGCATCTACACATCATAAATCTTAGCGCGTAACAAAAGCTATTGTACCTAAAAAAAGCCAAAATTAAACGACCTAGTATAATTTAGGGCAGAGGGTGGTAGTATATATGTATATATTGTCATCTGAGGCGTTTAATTATTTCCTCGAGTTTCTTCTCTTTTTAACACAGAGTTGGCTCTGACATCAAACTCACATTTTTTTTGCGTCAATTAATATATTCGATTAGTCGTCAGCAATCAATCTAGCAAAAAAAAAAGGTGATGAGCTAGCTAGCTAGCTAGCTAGCTCTTGCTGCAAAGTAATTAATCTCTGTCAAGTTTGCATTATTGCTTCAGAAAAAAAAAACCACGTGTGCGTTCATATTTTGAAGGTGTGGCGCGGCAGTATACGCGCGTGCAGCTCACGACCGTCGACCAAGGCCTGTACTACTCACCGTACGTGTGCCGAGACCGAGAGAGAGGAGGATATAGTAGATGGCGAGTCACCGCGGTCACCATCGTCGTCGTCTGTGCTGTGCTGGACACGGTAACACGTACTCCGCCGCAACCTACACAAGCTTATCACACACGAGGAGCACGACAGGGTGAAAGGACAGGGACCCGAGAAAGCGACGACGCCAGCTGATCATTTAGTTGGTGTGCAAGCAAGCACCACACAAGTCCATTCGTTCCTCTCTCCCCAACTCACACACAAGTGCTTGCTCCCATCATCACTACACTGGCTAGCTACACACTACAAACACCAGCAGCGGCAGCGGCAGCTAGTAGAGAGAGTAGATAGATAGCCGGCCAAAACCACCTCTCCCTTTCCTCTCCTCTCCTCCCCTGGATCGATCTTCCCTTCTCCAGCTAGCTAGCTAACACAGCTTTCTAGGGCTTACACAGCAGCCCTGAGCCGGCCGGTCGTCGATCCACATCACCATTATTCCATCTCCTGATCGATATCGATCGAGCTCCGTCCTCCTCCCTCTCCGCGCGCTGAGCTGAGCCAGGCGAATTTTCCGGCGTGCGGCGGCGTCGAGCTCGCTTATCCGGCGGCCGAGGCCAGCTATCCGGCCCATTTGATTCAGACAGAAGGGGCCGGGCCATGGTCGACGAAGCTACTTGATCTCTGATCTGAGCTGAGCTGGGGAAGGAAGTGTGTCGGCACCTGTAATTTGATGATGCTTGTAAGTGGTTCTTAATGGATCTATGCATACATGCTGCCCCCGGATTTGAGTTCTTCTCTCGCATCCCCCAGGCGCTCTTGCTGCTTGTTCACACTTCACAATTTTCTCTGAGAAAAAAGTTTACATTTCACACTAGTGCATACTCCTGCATTTTTTTTATATGTGGAGTGCTTGTCTTCTGTCTTTTGGGGAACATAATTCTTTCTTTCTTTTTTAGTAGTAGTATATGATTAGCTTGCTTCAATTCCCCACCTTCAGAAGAAGGAATTGAAAATTTCGCAAAAAGAGAGAGTGAGAGAGAGAGAAGGAATTGTGAAAGACACTGAACCCAAGGATACAATTCAATCTGATTTTCATGGCGCCTTTTAATTTGGTTCCTCATCCCCATTCTGTACCGGTTTCTAATTTTCTCCAGCATTTCTTGTTAATCTTGAATAGGATTTATACTCTATATGATAATAATTTGATACAGACACACATCACTGCTGTATGTATCCAATGCAAGGAGCTCATAAATTAACTGAATCCTTTTATCACACGGTTCTAAAGTTAATCTTTTCTGAACAAACATCATATTAATTCATGTTTTTCTATAATACGCCTTCAAATTACATTTGGCTGCTGTTTTTTTTGGAAGAAGATTCAAGTTAACTGCTGTCTGTAGAGTAAGCAAAATTAAAGCATAAAGAGAGCTACAGTCCACTATCCACCCAAGTTCATGCATGTTCCAGTGCCGCCATATCTTTCCGTGATAGATTCCTGTCTTTGTACCGAATAAGGCTGCTCGTTTACCACCAGTGGTCAGTGGATAACAGTGGCCAGATCGATCCGTCCACATGCTGCTCACCAGCGGCACGCACTGCGATCGATGCGCATGAGCCATCGATCTCATTTCATGCATGCTCAATTAATTCCCTGCACTAGTCTGCTGCTGGTTTAATTCTGAATTAGTATTATCTGATGATGATACGTTATTAGGTGTGTTGATCATGAGCGGTGGATAGCTTAATAAGAGATGATAAGCGGCAACCTCACCAATGAAGAGCTGGGGGCAGGGTGCACGAAGGCCGAGGGCGGGCCGACCGCGGGGGCCGGCGCCGGAAGCGTCGTCGCGAAGAGTCCCGTGCTGTCGAGCTCCCGGCACTGGCCGCCGTCGACGGAGTCGAGGATCGTGCGCGTGTCGCGAGTCTTCGGCGGCAAGGACCGGCACAGCAAGGTGAGGACGGTGAAGGGACTGCGCGACCGGCGCGTGCGGCTGTCCGTGCCGACGGCGATCCAGCTCTACGACCTCCAGGACCGGCTGGGCCTCAGCCAGCCGAGCAAGGTGGTGGACTGGCTGCTGGACGCGGCGCAGCACGAGATCGACAAGCTGCCTCCGCTCCAGTTCCCGCCGCAAGCGCAGGACCTCATCGCCCACCTGCCGCCGTCCATGGTGGCGCCATTCAGCAACAACGTTGCAGCTGTCGACAGGGCCGCCGCCGCCGCCGCGAACGCGTCGATGGCCGACGGCGACAAACGCCATTGCCACGGAGGCGGCATCAAAGGGCTCATGGGACTCAACAATTCCATCGGCCTCGTCAACGCCACCATGCCGCTCGCTCACGGCTTGTACTACACGCCCGCCGCCGGTGACTCTTGGACCAATAATGGCAATAATGCCGGCGCCGTCCATGATCATCAGGTGAGCCACGGCGGCTCTTCGCCTCATCAGACGGTGGCTCACCACTCGCCGTTCTCATCTCTGCTGTCTCTTGCTGCTCCGGGGCCTCAGCTCGTCTTCTACTCGCCCGAAGGCGGCGGCTTCGCCATGAAAGAAGCCACCGATCATCAGTTCCCTGTAGATAACCTCGAACATTCGCAAGGCCAGCTCTCACTGAGCTCCGCTAGAAGCTTCCTTCACCCCGGCAACCAGCAGGGATGATTAGGTCACTGATCGATCTCTACTGCTCCAAGAAGGTACGTAGAACAATAAAAAGCTTGGTGTAGTAGTAATCAAGTACTCATCGTCGTTTGAAGGTTCCGTAAAGCTTTGTAACTGCAGTTTTGAGATGCTACTGTTTGGTATGATCAACTAGAGGGGGCTCTAGCGTAGAGATCAGCTACGCGTGCTAGCATGCATAGTAATTAAGGTTCTTTTTGCAGGACATGCAATGCAATTCGTTGCTTCTTTTTTATACAAGGAAGTAACCTATCATGGAGTGTGTGGTGTGTGTGTGTTGGTAATGTAATAGCAACTTTATAATTCCTTCTTCAATTTGCATTGTGCTTAGTTAGATTTATTGTGTTCCTTTTTGGACTTTGCCTAACCAGTCGAGCAATCCATACCGATAGTTTGATGTGTTTGTATTGTTGTTTTTTCACTTGTATTAGCCTTTCATATGCTTTCCTTTCTCTTCTTTTGTCAGTGTTAATATCTGTTTTTAAAAAACGATTGTTGGCATCACCTTGTAGATAGTAGATTACATTGCCAATAATAAAGACAAAAGTTATTATTGCCTATATATGCACAAAGAATTAGTCACTGCCATATATAGCATCCATAAGTTCCTAAGTGGAGATACAGTAGTAGTTTAGTCAACTAGTTTTATTTTTTTTAAAAAAACTTTTTATAAGTTGGATAATTTTATTTAATAAAACACTTTTTTCAACACAATCTAAGAAATATATTGCATATGATTCTTGTTTTATACACAACCTCTAAGGAGTACTAAGGACTACTTTTTGAACTGAGTATTAGTTTGGAGAATGTTCTCTAAACTTTGCAATATTACTTCAATCATCAAACTGGCCACTGAGTAAATAAAATCATAATTTTGGCTCTAGTATATTTGAGATAGCTCATCCATATATATCACCCTTTGGCCCTTCCAAACACTGAAGAGATTATTGAAAAGAATCAATGGCAAATTGAGGACATGGTTCACATCCATTAATTTGTTACTAGACTACGTACACACCACACTAATTAACATACATGTGAAAATCTATGTAATTTAGTTTATTTCTTATATTAACGTAAGAACATATCACTAATTATAATATATTTTGCTACCTTGCTTGTGAAACTCTTTTAACCTAGGTGCTTTAGTGATAGTCATTGAGTAAGTATGGTTGAAAATATGTCACCACTCACCGTATCACAGTTAACAATACTAATGCATCACTTGAAGGTTTGCACAATTTGATTGGAGTGGCATCACAAAAAAAAGTCACTCCTCTTCTTGGTATAGAAAAATCCTAATACGAAAAGATGCACTTCAATACCACACAAATTAATGTGGTGATTTAGTTTTCTCATATTTATTGCACAAAATTTTATATGATTTTCATTTTTCCAAACTTAACAACTTAAACGTTATTCATGATTTATTCCCAATGTTTGACTAAACCTTTGTCCCAAATGACATATAAATCCTATACAAAGGGTGTATGTATATTCTTTCTATATGAAATTAAATCAATTTCTAGAGTTGTCCTAAGTCAAACTAATTGAAGTTTAACTAAATTGATAGAAAAAAGTGTACCAATACCTATGACAAAAAATTATTAGTATCATTTAGATGAAATATGTTTCTCATAAATATACTTATCTAGTGCCATGATTGTTGTTACCATTTCAAATGAATTCAGTCAAACTTAATATAGCTAGGTTGACTTAGCTAAAATGATTCTAAGAACTTGATTTGCGTTCAGAATGGAGGTCGTACGTATGCGGCTTAAATGAATTTTAATTCCCACATACAAAGATCCTCATGCTTTTTTTATGGCATTGGTCGCATGGCATAGTGTTGAAATATCGTCTCATTTTGGAGGACATCTGGCTAAACGCAGGCCTGCGTGCAGGTGCATGCAGCCGCCTCATTTGTTAGGGGCAAACTTAATTTGACTGCAGAAAACTGGCACGATCATCAGGAGCGCGTTTAATCAATTAGTTAATTAGTGGCTGTGATGGATCTACAATTAGATCGAGAAGTGACACACACACACACATATATATATATATATATATATATATATATATATATATATATATATATATATATATATATATATATATATATGTGTGTGTGTGTGTGTGTGTGTGTGTGTGTGTACACAGTAGCATGCATATGTACATGCGCTGTACTGCTAGTAGTCGTTAAAAGGATGGACAGCATGCATATAAAGCTCAATGCATGACACCGGCCACACGCCCGCAGGCCGCAGGTATATGTGGTACGGTCGGCGGCAAAAGAGAAAAGATCTGCGTGCACTCGAGAATGCAAATAGTAACTGCAAAGTGCTAGTGAGACTGACGATGGCGACCACTTAAAAGTGAGCTCGCTCTTTTTCAACCCCAGCGGCCTGGCTCGATCGACTAAAACGACTGAACTTAACCGCTTCATTTAATTACTTTATTATTTATTATTACTATTACTATAATAATCACTCGTGCGGTCTTGCTAGTAGCACGCTGAAATCATCATCATCATCTCAGCACTGCGGTTGCTACAGCTTTCTTTGTTTCTTTCTTTCTTTCAGGAATTGTCGAATTGAGAAGAGAGTAGGAGCAGGAGCAGCAGCACCGAGCTGACGATATAGCTAGACTAGCCTTCGGATCCAACGGTGCTGTCTAGTAGGAGCCTGCTATCTACAGTAGGCTCTAGGGGTACTACAGTGTACTATAGTTTCTGCTTGTCTAGTGGTGGGAAGACACACAAGACGTCAAGACAGACAGGCGTGTGTCGTATCGCCTGCGGCAGGCCGGCGGCCGCCTCTCGCTCGTCGTTGTGCGCACAGCAGGAACGGAAAAGACCGGCCTTGACATTGCACGCGTCAGTGTCAGCACAGGCGACACCACCGACTGATTGATTGATCGATCCATCCATATCCATGTCTCGTCTCTCCATGATTGATGAGCACGGCTGACGCGGACAAAGCCACACGGCCTGCTGCCCGCAGCTGGGGTGGTCTGATCGATCCATGTTCGGCTGCGCTGAAGAGCGCCTTCTAGCCTGTTTTTTTTCTATTTGTGTTGGGAGAGTAAAACACTCTATTCCAAAATAAATGCAATTCTAGGATTATATAAAAATACCTTTTATACTTAGTACTAAGTTGTTAGCTATTTTTTTCTTTTAGTTTGAGAAACTTTTGAAAACTAATTATCTTTTTTAATAAGTAGTATTTTTTTGGGATAAATTTCAAACTCTAGAGTTGTAATTATTTTAAAACAGCGTGAGAAATAAGTTACAGTTAAATGAACAGAATTTAACAATGACCTACTTAGACCTCGTTTAATAGGGTTTTAAACGACTGTAGCTTTTCAGACGTATCCACTATTCATATACTGTTCGTAGAAGTTATTTTTATTTTTCCTCCTTCTCTCACGGAACTAGTGGGAACAAGATAAGCTAAAAAAAACTAGCTTTTCCTATTTCTACAGATTGTGAAAAAAAAGAGGAGAAATAAAAAAATAACTTCTGTTAGTAAATATATTAGATAACCTGAAAATCATTTGAAGTCCTGTCAAACATGCTCTTGATACCTTAGCGGCTTTGGTCCAGCTGCTGACTGAGTGTTGAAACGCGCTGCGCCGAGGGGCCCCGCCAAAGTATAATGTAGTAGTACTGTATGGTGGGGTTTAGCTAAAAGCTAATCTAAAAACCCGGCATCTCGCCGGCCGGTTACGCATGTGCGCTGCGTGCATAGCAAAGCCCTGTAGCAGCTACTACTAGTAGTAGGTACTCTCTCCGTCCCTTTATATACGTAGTCCGGAAAATGTGTCCGTAAGAGAAATACGAGTTTCTAAAGACAGATATTTAGGGACAGAGTAGACAGCTAGTGTTTGCATGCACGCTGATCACTGTTCATCAGCTAGCAGCGCGCGGGCAGACGCAGACGCAGGAGCAGTGCTGTGCCGTCGACTTTCGCCCTGCCTAGAGGCCAGTGCACACAGCCACACACACAGTCACATGACACGATTATGCACATTTGCACAACATGCTGCTGATGGTCCCTCCCCTGGCTAGCTGCATGCAGTCGCTCTAAGAGCAAAGGTAATATTTATGGTGCATTTCATAGAGAAATCTAGATTTTGTAGAAACGTTTTAGATCTAGATTTTTTTTAAGTAAATGATAAATTAGAATTACTTCATAAAATCATTTGACTGTTAACTTGATTCTGGTCCTCAAATAAATATCTTTTCTTATAAAAAAATCAAATAAACAAAATTGTGCTTCAAAAAAATTATGATATTTTAGGCAAAATAATAATAACAACTTCAATACAACATATTTTAACTTGTTATGATAAACATAGATTTATAAAAAACAATAATCACTATTGGGAAAGAGAGAGCAGTAGAATTGGAATCACTAGAAACCAACCTATAGCCGCTTCGCATCCTCACGTACAGAAGCAGAAACGTTCCTGCTCTAATTCCATGGCACCGTTTCTACCTTTTGTGAGTAGAAAGGGTAGCGGGTGGCGGCAAGGTTTTTTTTATAGTCTTCTCTTAGCCCGCGTAGTATATAGTATTTAGCTCTTCATTATTTATACATGTATCACTTGTCTCTCTCGTAAATTTTTTTTGGTTCTTATATACCCAAGCCGCTATAATCTTGAAGCTCGCTTCTCTTCTTTCTCCTCCACCTTAACATTTAGCCTCTATACATCATGATATTATACCGGCTCTAAGCCAATATTGTCGATGCATGCTACAGTATCTCCTCCTTTCGACTCTTGTCATCTTGTGCGTGCATAAGACTGCTCACAACGTGAGCGATGCTGAATCAATTTGTGAAATACTCCCTCCGTTCTGTCTTAAATTATAGTTCATTTGACTTTTTTAACCCCAAATTTGACCACATCCTATGTCTTGATGCCTAAATTTTCTGGCTCTAGCATCGGCTCCTGCAGTGTATTGCATCGATACTAAATTCTTCTCTCTTTGTTTCAGCGTTCTCACTCCTCGTTTGATACACGCTGTGGGCAGAATTCGCCCGGCCGCCATTCCTGGTCGCTAGTAGCTACCGTACCACAATGTTAATTAGTAGTGGTAGTAGTAGTTTGAAGCAGTCAGAGCCAGTCATGCCGAATGAATGTTTTGCTACTTGAGCTAGGTACATCCGTACATACGATCGATTGGTTGTTAACTCATTAAGCACTGCACTCGGACATGCCATGCGTACGGATATGAATGAATGAATGAGGGCAGCTTTAATTCCTGATCCATCGCAAATTGAAGGATCTGCCGGTACCCGGTACGGTGGTGGTGATGGTGAGCCCAGCCGGCCGGCCGGCCAGCCAGCCAGCAGGACACGTACGGCGACACCGCTGCTGCAGCTGCTGCTAGTATATCCAATCAGCACACAGAACTGCGCCGGCACTGCACTTCTTTCCCGTTGGCCGTTGCCTTCACTTGTGACTGGACGGATAGATATCGATCGGACGCATACGCATGCATGCGGACCCCAGAACAGACGCGAATGAAGATAGCCTCCATCGATCGCTCTCTGAAATTCCATGGTCGTTCGGTTCCCCTTCCCCACGATATTTGTTTCCACCCACACTGCACGCTCGCTCGCCATCGAGTTCAACTGAAGCGGCTTGGCTTTGCTTTGCTTTGCTTTGCGCGGCGACGGCGTGGCCGCGTGGCACAGCCGTGCATGCACATTGCACGAATTTTTATCCAGTACTGGTAGCTAGTATTCCTGATCGATTCCAGCAGCAGTAGAAGCCAAATTAAAAGCCGGGCAGCTTTATATAGAGTGAGAAAGAAAAGGAAACCGCTGACGACGACGATCGCGAGTTCAAAAAAAAAAAGAAAAGGCGAAGTCGATGCACGCGCCAAAAGATCGATCCCTACTCTCTAAGTCTCTAGCAGAAGAAGAAGAAGAAGAAGCCGCACCGCGCGTGCTCTCTGCTGCAACGCAAAGACGCGCACGAAGAAATTAGCTTGCGTACGTGTTTCCGTGTCGTCCATGGCCGGCCGATTGCATCGGTCGCGCTCAGATATTTGGTGCGCAATCATGGCGCCAATGAATGCCTCTGCCCCTGACTCTGCCCCAGCACAAGCTAGCCGAGGATGAGAACAACTCTGTACGCGTGCCGGTAAATTTTGAGGACACACGAACAAGCAAACCATCCTCCCGTTCGAAAAGCCACCTGTGTCTAGCTCTCGATCTGCAGGGACATTTCCATGCGAAAGGGGCCGGGATACTATATTTACTAAATCTGTTTCAAATTATCAAAGGTTTTGATTTTTTATATACATTGTTTTTACCATGGATCTAAAGTTCTAAACATAGTGTATATCTATGTGCAAGCAAATAAATAACGTTTCTAAAAAAAGTCAAAATGTCATATAATTTAGATTTGAAGGAGTATAATGTATATCACATGTCTATGTTATTTGAATTTCAAGTTAGTTTAATAAATTAATCCTCTTTTACTATTTAAACTTACATAGAAACAAACTTTACCTAGAAAATGTCCCAACGAGACTTACAACTTTCTAGTAGGAAATTTTGAGATCACAACAATTGTACTCTATATATCCATTCATCAAAGAATGTAATTCAAAGGTAAAGCCAGTGAGAAAGAAATAACATGACTTTAGGTCAGTCTTCATGTCCCTATTTCAAAGACTCACATGTTGAAACCAGTATAAAGTTTTTTCATATATTTTTATTTATACTATATGCTACATCAATTCATTTAATACCTATGAAAAACTCTCATGGAATTCCCACTAAAATTGGCCTTAGAATAAAATAGCTATGTGGGGTCTACTATGTCTAAAAAAAATCAAGTTCACTCATTCAATTGCTCGATCTTATAGCAAGAAAGAATAATGTACACTTTTGTTACTATCCATTTTTATATATGCATCAGAAGTTTGGGCTACAAATTAGAGTGACAGTGAATGCATCTAAGTCTAAAATTTAGATTTTGGTTTTTGGCGACTGATAAACACAAGTCCTTGTGACTACAAGGTGTTTTGCATGGGTTATATCATATTGAGTTAGTCACTTTATGGTCACATTGATATTGTTAGTCTCAAAATTGATGCAAAAAAATTCACAAAGGCACTTGACATAGTATTTGAAAAATCCTAGATATAGATTAAAAAAACTTAGACTTGTGAAATATCTTCTAAAGTTGGATTTCGCTATAGTAAAATGGAAAAATATTAAAAAAACTAAAAAATTATCAAAACATAATAATTGATCTCTAAACTCATTTCAATAACTTCTGACAAAAAAACATAAGACACAACCATTGATGTCTAAACTCGTTTTGAAAACTTTTGACAATGAAAAACATAAGACACAACTAGCACGGATGCATATCATGAAATAATTTAACATTAACGTATGTTGCAACTATGCATCTCCTATTTCTATCGAAACATTTTAAAACATGTTAGTCATCGATTAGATTGATCAATTAAATTCTTAAGTCGGTTGCCACGTACTCCCAGAAATACCCTTCTCTTTAGCCTTTTCTTTTTTCTGCTACGATACCACCCTTTCTCATAAGCTAGGATCAAACTCACCACAATTTTCATAGTTGCATTATTTGTAGCTTTCTTATTAGTAGACAAAAAGTGGATTTGGAGTTGTCTTTCCTTCCAATGATAAGTTGTATCCATGTGCTTGAGATTATTAGACTGGAGATCGCCACCATCGGTATATCAAACCCTACCCTATGACGTCAAATTTATGCTTGTTAAATCTAAAAAATCATATAACTATGTTATACATGATCCAATAAGTACAAAATTTTTACTACAGTTTAAGCATACAATAATTTCTCCAATATAAAAATTTCACCATTGCACCATGAAAATTGCAACTATGAATTATTTCAATTAATTAAAAAAACATAGATATAAAGCTACAAAAAACTTGTATTAAAGCATACAATAGTGTATGTTGACTATGTAGATATACTCATGTGGAGTCCATCAAAATTAAATTTTCTATTTTATGATTTTTTTTATTTCTTATGATTTTTCAAAGATTCAGCTAAAGTAAATAAAAAATAAAAAACAAAACCGCCTTAAAATCCGCTTATAACCGTACTATGGAGGCAAAATGAATAGTTTTAAAAGTTGAGCAAGGTGTTTTATTCTGTTTTGAAGATTATTAAGGACTTCCCTTGAAAGTTGTGGAGATAATGTGAACTTTTTACTCATTGGTGCTTGGCCGAAGACATGTTCACACATTGTTGTTTTCCCTCGGTTCTGGATCAGCCCATATATCCTTTAATCGGCCCAACCCAAGGTGTTTCATGATTTGGAGAAGAAATGAACCTTTTTTGTTTGAAAACGTGGCCCAATCCTCAGTGCCGCAGCCTGCAGGCCATCATCCGCCGCCCGCCACAACTCGAGTTCTCGAGTAGCCTCCGCCTCTCCGGCGGCCCACCAGCCAGTAGGCAGGCGCAGCTTTTGCTGCCGTTCGCTCCAGAAAGATTCCAACCCCTTTTCGCCTCCTCGCGGCGCCTCTCTCGGTCTCTCGTCTCGCTCCCAACTCTCTCGCGACGTCTTCTCCTCGACCTCGCCTACGCCTAAACCCTGCGCTAAAAACCAAAACCTAACTAAAACATAGTAAAACCCCACACCTTTTTTTTGTCCTCTTCCCCCTTCTTCTCCCGCAAGCCACGCGCCCGCAGCCGCGCCGATCGCCATGTCGCGTCTCCTCCTCCGCCACCGCAGCCTCCTCCTCCAGGGGGTGCGGAGCGGCGCCAGGCACCCCTTCGCCGCCGCCGCCTCTTCCCGTTCTGCGTCCTCTCGGGCCGCCTCCTCCCGTTCCTCATACACTTCCCAGCTCGCCCCTCCCGCTTACCACTCCTCCGCCACGGCCACGGCGGCGGCCGCGGGCGCCCAATCAGAGGGTGCGACGGCGGCGGCGGCGGCGGTGGCGGCCGCCGAGTCCACACCCGCAGCGGGCGACCAGCCCTCACCGACACCTCCCTCCACGGCGCGCGGGCGGTGGGGCCTGCTCAAGTTCGGCTTCTTGGCGGCAGTCGCCGGGGCCATCGGCGGCGTCGGATACGCCAGCTACGGTGCGATCCCCGGTTCCTCACCGCGATCCGGCCTGCTAGGGCGATTTGGCTTTAGTGCAGATTTGGTCTGGGGTTTGGCCTTTGGATTTTGCGCGCGCCTGACAACGTTTTTCTTTTCTTTTGCTTTCGTGTCAGCCTATTCGCTGAATGAAGTGGAGGAGAAGACAAAAGATTTCAGGAAGAACCCAGAGCTGGTTATCCCTGATGATGCCTCCACGTTCGAGGTAAGTTATACCATACGATCCTCAGTTACTTACTGTTGCTTGTTAGTATTCGTGTGAGCTATCCTCTGTTACTTATTGTTGTTTGCTAGTATTCGTGTGAGCTGCAAAGCCAATTAGTCATAGCACCCACCCTTTCTCACCTAGGAGGGAGGGATAATGCTCTAATGATTGGCCTTTTTTGACAGCTCAAGTTCTTGTAAGATGACTAGGAATGTCTGTTCAGCTCCCATGAATTAGACTGACTATGCCAAACTGTTGCCAGAGATGCAAAATTCCTGTCACTAGAATTTTATATTCCCTGAAATTTCAGCCCACACCATTTGTTATTTGTTGTGGGGTGCGATTCTGTTGGTTGGATTTGTGGGAGAATCTTTGACTTCAGTTGACTGTTAATTTCTTACTCTTTCTTTTTTATGCCACCATTTAAGCATATCAGAAATTAATGACGCAATTTGTGCTGATATTGAAGCATGAATTAACTTATACGCCCCATGAGAAATTTGCACAAATGGGGAGTTGAATCCTTCTTCCATTGACTGTGAATTTATGTTTTGACTGTAAATTATTGTTGTATTTCTTGCATGCAGAAGTATAAGGCTATGGTGTACTCTACGGCTATGAAAGGTCCAAACTAAATGCGCTCCTCTTTTTACTGTTCTTCTCTTTGTTTTCTTGGAATTCAAGGGTTATTGTTGCAAAGTCTTTCTTCTCTGGGGATCAATTGCTGTGCACTTCTGAACACATGTCTGAATGGCATTGTGGCGATTCTTGATGAAGTAGGCTCATTTTTTTCACCACGGACGATCTGAATTTCATCACTCAAAAGCAACAAAATTACAAGAGTTTGGTAAACGATAGTACATACTTAGCTCGAACTAAACAAGCTGCCAGTTGCACTAAACACACAGAGCTCAGACAAAAGGTATCCAAAACCACCATCCCCAGCACAGTCTAAGACTAGATGAGCGATGCTAAGTGTTCCCCACCTCCAAGGCTATGAAGAGTACGATTTATTACAAGCCCAGATCGGATGGACTAGGCTCATAGAATGATAGAACTAGTTACTGTTTCTCGACAGTTGAAATTTTTTCCTTTGATTGCTATTAAATTATTCGATTTGCATAATCAATAATTTATACAAATTTGCAAATTACTTTAGGAATTGTTAAGAATTACTCAGAGTTATTCAGTGGAAGCACAGATTCTGATGTTATTGAATTATGAACTGGGTCAATGACTCAATGCATGTATGTTGGAAATTAATATGAACCCTTGTAAATCATTCATGGATTTGTCTGTGCTGAATTACTCAGATAGATGCATATGCTGATTAATTTTCTGAATTGTAACATTTTTCTGTGCTGAGTTACTACTTGTTTCCAGCTTATCTTTGTTGTTTATGGTTTTGTCTTTTGTACCTTCTTATCCTTTTCTTGGGCTGCAGTTCCTGTTTCAGCTATAGAGCTGTACTTGGATATTAGGAGCACACTTGAAGACCATGTCAGGGTTGGTAACAGACTATAAGTTTTTTACCCCTTTTGTATACATGTATAATCTAGTAAGTGTTAAGTGCTCTTATTATTTTCTACTCCAGGGATTTACCGAACCCACATCAGACAAACTGCTACCAGATCTACTTCCTCAAGATCAGCATGTCTTCACCCTAGTTCTTGATCTGAATGAAACTCTTGTCTACTCTGATTGGCAGGTATATTGTGGCTTTATACCCTGTTCTGTTCTTTATTTCATTTTATGTGCCACCTTGGAATCCAAAAACATGATGTAATAACATATGAAAGACAAAAATCTGTTACTGTATTTACAAATGCTTTGTTTTGGTGAAATAGTTTAGTATTGTAAAATTGCAGGCTCATTATCCCTGCCACACAGGAAAGATATCATGGCTGATGCCAGTTTGAATGGTAGAGTGTAGTTTGTGTTCCATACTAATGTAATATGCTATAGGCTATAATAGATGATTTTAATAATATGTAAAAGCGCACTACCTGTGCAGTTTAACATAACCTGACAAGGTCCTGCTTACTAGGCTACAGTGTCCTTAATCAATACCTTCTGCTACCTGTAACAGTTGTCGTCCAGCATATTCTTGTACAAGTAACATCTGGTGTATGGTGTTTCAGTGCCACGGCATATAAATATACTAATACCGTGTTTAATTTCGTCTACATCAGCAGAAACTGTAGTACTTATGAGTTCTACATATACATGTGGGCCAGGCTTATGCAAGTACATTATGCTTGCAATATTTTCTCATGCCTCGTGACACCATCTCTTTTCGGCCGCTTCTATTTTTCTTTGTGTATCCATATTGTGCTAACGACGTTCTTTCCTGTCTGTCTCTGTTTCTGTAAAGCGTGAGAGAGGATGGAGAACTTTTAAGAGGCCAGGAGTTGATGCGTTTCTGGAACATATGTCAAAATTATACGAAGTTGTTGTGTTTTCTGATCAGCAACCTATGGTTAGTTGATCTTTTCCTTTGCATTCGAACTCTTATGTAATAATGGCCTAACCTGTATCGATATTTTGTTGGTGTGCAGTATGTTGAGCCTATTTTTGAGAGACTGAACTCAAGGGGTACCATTTCACACAGGTTATCAAGACCCGCAACTAAATACGTGGATGGAAAACATTATCGGGTATGCAGATTGTAATCATTTACCAATTTTCTCAGCATTAGGAATTATAGGATGCATTCATTGACGTTATTCTATACTCGCTCCTGAATCTAGTCATCCTTTGTTATTGTTATTGTTATTGTAATTGTTAACACATCACCATTATATCATCTTTGTAAAAGATAACTAACTATCAGGAGCATGTACTTGAGGGAGCATCTAGATAAACAGAGTTTATAGTACTTTCTATTGTAGATGTACAATCATGCCTTTGTGATTGATAAACTTGCTACTGTTAAACATTTTGGTTAGGGTATGACATGTATTTTAGGACTGATTCTGTATCTAATCTGCAGATATACTTGACTGTCTATTTTCACTGTTTTTTTTTTGTTTCCTCACAATCTTGCTAGTTTTCATGTTTTATCAGGATTTGTCAAAGTTGAACCGAAACCCTGCTCAAGTCATCTATCTCAGCGCCCATGCTCTTGAGTCTTGCTTGCAGCATGACAATTGTGTTCAAATCAAACCTTTTAAACTTGAAGATAATTATGACACCCAACTTCTGGATCTCATTCCATTTCTTGAGTGTAAGTGTTCTAACCTATCTCTTATATTGTAACATCAACATGGTTAAATGTTGATCAAGCCAACACAATTTGCAGATGTTGCCATGGTTAGACCTTCTGACATTAGGACAGTGCTGGCATCCTATCAAGGTCATGATGTTGCTGCTGAGTTTATTGAGCGTTCAAAGGAACACAAGCGGTAAGCAAACATAGTTATGCCTTAATCTAGTTCTTGTTGCAAGACATCATGTGAATGTTCATGCTACTGAATCTGTGCAATTTGCTATGAAGTTATAATAGTTTGGGGTGGGGTGGGAGGGGGGGGGGGTCATGTGAGTCTATGAATGAAGCGCTAATTTGTGCTACAATCTGACATAACATATTTTGCTTCTTTTGCATTAATGCTTCTAAGGAATAGTGTCTCTAATATTGAACTGTATTGTAATTCTCAAGGGCTTGTTCGGTTAGCAGGACTTTAAAAGATGCTGTAAGTCCTTAATAATCTCCCACCAAATTTCTCGATAGGCTTGACATTAAAACTTGAGCTGAATTTATGAACTTGCAACATTAAGGGATTAGTTGTGCTTGACTGGGATCGAGAGGAGGGAGTTGCGGGAGCGGCAGAGATGGCCGTGCTACAGTACCCGCGGGTACTGTTCACAGCAAGACGGCGGCTAGGGTTTGGGGTCGCTGGGAACGCCAGCCGCGGGGCTCCGCCCACGGCCGGCAAGAGGGAAGGGGTTTCCTTCTAATCTCTTGCTTGATTTAGATTGATACATCTCCTCTCATTATATAGAGAGGATTTACTTTTGACCCCTAAGCAAGCGACTAATTAACCCTAATGGGCTAAGGCCCAATACGCCCTTGACTCTCCTAACACTGATATGTGGCCCCTCTTTCACAATGCCTGGTTTCACCAATACCTGAAAATATCAAAATACAAAGTCTAGAGGTCCTGGCCTTTGAGTATATTTTTACCACCAGTAGGCATATTTAGGCTCAGATCTGAACCAGACCATGTGACAAATGAACAGGTCTTTGAGTCTGGATCATTTTAGTTTGGATTTTGCGAATACCATATGTGTTCCCTCTTTACAGAAATGCTTAGTATGCTTTGAGAAACGAAACCACTCTCTACAAGCCAAAAGTAGCCTACCATTGTGCGCTTTTATTAATTTGAGCTAGAATAAGCTTTCTGGAATTTATATGTATGGTGCATTTAATATTGGTAAGGTATACAGATGATCAGGACTGTTAGTATGATGGCATTAATCTTCTCATCTCACAGGCGAATGGATCAGGAACAGAGCAAACTTGGGCGTTTATGGCGACGGTGATGGATCCTGGAAGGATAGTGCACTGATTGATTTGTGAATCCTAGCCATCATGTTCCCAAAAGGAGAGCATATGGAACCTTTTGCTCTTGTCCGTAGTCAAATTGTTGGCTGCTGTGTAGGGATATTCTTAGTTTTGGCAGTTTAGGTTTCGCCCTTTTGTCAAAGGCATTCCTTGTAAGAACATGGGTGAATGGTCAATGCTGGGAGTTGAGACCATGCGATTCAAATGTTGCTTTGATGGAGCTGTTAGAACGTGTTTCATGCGGAAAACAGAAAAGTGATTGTTCAATGGGCGACCGTAGCGTCTCTCGTCAATATTTTCTTGGTTTTTTGGTTTAGTATCAGCTAGTTCTCTCGGATTTATGTAGTCGAAGGGTGTTTATTTTGTCGACATGTTATATTGGATTACGTAATGCTGGATTTTCATGAGAAATCATGTAAAATACATCTAATTTCTAGCACTTCAAAGTTCAGCTGGTGTCCGTGGAATTTATTTGAGATTTAGCAATTCTTCCTACTGTCATCACGATAGTGCTAAATACATCTCTTGTAACTCCAGACGGGTCACGCTTGATCGTGATGTCTTTGACACAAGCTGATCAAATAGTTGTTAGTTTGGTATTTAGCTAAACTATTAGCTAGACCTGTTTGAATTAGAAGAGCTAATTATTACCAGCTAACTATTATCTTATTGGATCTAAACTGGGTCACGTACTGAAAATTTAAAAATCCAGCATTATGAGAAGGCAAATTTAAGCCTGTGGTGAATTTGTAAATTTTAACATCAGAGATGCTCGTAACTCGTAAGGGTAGGGTTTGCGTACGCGTGTTCTTAGGGGTGAGTGTCCATGCATATTGTGAGTGTCGTGTTTACATAATTCTAAAAAAAAGAGA
>CM039127.1:14156215-14172001 GCA_022036555.1 Microstegium vimineum | reverse complement strand
AATTGTATCTCCAATATATTATGTAATGTTCACAACTCTTACAATACTTGCCAGCGTCATAATGTTCAAGGTAAATTTTGTTTTGCCCTTGGCTTATATATTTATTTCTTGTTTCATTCTGCCATTTATTCCCTCATGCACCTTTTTGGACCCTTTCAGATATTTTCATATTGTTGCATTTGTTTCTTATGCATTACTCAACTCTAGAATTATATGACAAAACAGTAAACTTATGTCATTCTGTTTAATTGTTTGTGTAGGATTGGTCTGGTCAAAGCTCTGGAAGCATCATTTCTGAAATTTGTGGTTTGGTTGTGGTGTTGTCCGGTACCATTTTGTTGCATGTGACAAAGGATTATGAAAGGATCCCACAGTCAAGAAGTGTGTGGCCTTTACTCCTCTCTAATTGAAACCATCATATAGCTCTCATATGAATTTCCTTCATACCATCTCTTTTGCTACTATATGTAGGCGTTTATGCACCATTATCTCCCTCATTGACAACTAGATTAAATGGAGAATTGTTGAAGCATGTCGAGGATGAGAGGACTTCGGACGAAGAAAAAGCATTGAGAAGACAAGAGATGTACTAGCATCAGAATCTCAAAGGAAATATTAGCAACTCTGATGGATAGGGATAACCTTCCCATAACGATTGTTGATTCCTCCATTACAGTTGGTTTGTGTACATAACCGGGTACCTGCAGGCTGCAGCAATGTGTGCAAAGTTGAATGTGGCTGCTGAGTGATTGCAAATCTGCAGAGGTGGTGGAAGGCTGCACAGTTTTGTTCACGGCATTTGTTACTGTAGAGTTAGAGGGACCGAGTGAGCCACCGAGATAGTATGCAACTGTGAATGCTGTACATTATTATTGTCTTAGTGATGAAGTTCACGCACCGTGTGACTGATGTTACATTATATTCTCTGTGATGCTTCTGCGATATTGTGATATCATGTCATATTAGTCTTTGATCTAGTATTTCCCAAGTATATATCTTACACTAATCTATATCTATCTATAATATAAAAGAGCGAAGAAACCTGTTATTTAAAAAATACATGTCCACCTAATATCTCCTCCATTGGATGTATTTTAATTACACATGGATGACATATACATGCACGTTTGTTTGGGAGTGTATGCTATGGAAACTAGGGAGTTGTGCAAACTATATAAACTTTAACCAAGATCATAAGATGAGTGGGGCCTGTGGGGGTGGTTTAAGTGCTAAAAGAACCCACCTTTACCTCTAACCATCGGATTAGAGTATGTGGTCTTGATTAAAGTTTGTATAGTTTGCACAGCTCCCTGGTTTCCATAGCATACTCTTTATTAAAAGATCTCATTAAAAGAATAAACAAAAGAGAAAAAATAATAGTATGGGCTTTTATTTAGGGGACAATTGGATAGTGGTCCATCTAAAAGCCCATTAATTGAGCCCAAACCCATCTCTCGCCGCATCCATACCTTTCTTTACCCTGACGCTGCTGCTCATCTACCACACCCGCCGCCATTTTCTTCGTCTTCTCGGAGCGCCGGCGCTCCATCTCCCCCACTCGCGCTCCGCACGCAGGCGACAAAGGCGGCGCTCAGGCTCGGGCTCTCAGCGACAGCGGCGTCAGCGGCTCCCCTCCCGCCTCTCGCCCTCGCCTCCGTCCTCCGCACATTGGCCGGCAACCCTGCGTACGCACCTCCCTCTCCACTCCCCTCCGCTGAACCGTCGACGGCACCCGGTTCCTGCGGCTGCCCTGCCCTGCCCTGCGCGCCGCACGCGTTCAGCGGGCAGCGAGACCTAGCAGCCGCTGCTCCACCATGGGGTCGCGCAGCTTTGGGAGCGCTTATTTCCCATAGCGAAGCGCTACCCGTCCGCTTAGCGCTTCAGCGCGCTCAAGCTTGCGCTTAGTGCCGCTTTTTGGAACCCTGTCTGCTAGTTCTAGTGTAGGCAACCTGCTGTAATAGAACTTTAGATTTGTTATGTTTCATGTTTGTCAATTTGAATGGTGAATTATTGTTGGTTAGAGTGAGAAATGCTTATAATCACCAAAAAGGAGGTGTCACCTGGATTATAGATTTATAGGATAATTGTAAGTTGATCTTTTGATAATCCACCCGGTTTGGATCATAATTAGATTATTTTAGCTGATTATTATAATCACAATGGATCCAAACTGGGTCATTGACAATCTTGGTATGTTGCTAGTGCTTTTAGAATCTTGATATGTCTGCGCTGATGTATTATTTAGTCACCATGGAAGGGACATGACTCTTCTGCAATTACCAAAGGAATTGCTGAAGCCTTTTCTTTTGTTCTTTGCAAGTTCTGGAGATGTGAGGTAGTTTGCTAGTTACTGTCTTTTCTGTGCTCTCTTTGTTACATGTGTTGTTTCTTCATTTTAATCCAGAAATTGCAGATGTCGTAAAATAAGAACAGGAAAAAAAACTTGCAGCTGAAGTACTTGAGTTTAATCCAGGAAGGCCTGGGTGGGTTGGGTTCTGGGTAGGTGACACATTGTGCCTTAACATCATTTTACAAGGGGACTTGCTTCTGACAGGGATAGTATCTTGTACTCTTGTTGAAGCAGGGAAATACAATTTTAGAGGCCACCTTAGAAGCAAACTCCCATCGAATTTTGAACCCTTTGTTTTATTCTCCACAAAGTTTCGCCAAATGTCTTAGGTAGTTGGTGCCATACTGAATTTGATCTTTGTTCTTTGGTGGGTTTCTTCTGTCGCCTATGATTTTTTTCTACAATGTGTTTTTTTTAACATGTATTGTGGCATAGTATTATGGAATTATTATAACATTTGTTCCCCGGTTTACTTGATTTCTATTTTTCTGTGTATTGTTATGGAATCCAGGAGGCAAACATGCCCTTATAGTAATTTTGAGATCTGGTATCTATTGTTACTTTATTATTCATGATGCATTAGGTTCACCTCGAGAAATAATTAAAACGGAAAAGTGAAACTAGATGATGTATTATTTCCCAATAAAGTACCGTGCGTGTCTATCCATTTCCTCCCAATATCTATGCTACATGGATAGATACATAGATGCTTACGTAATCTGTATTTCAAGAAGGATAGTAAGGCTTATGTGGACCTGGATAAAATTTCTCTGAAACCGATTAATTGAACCGATTTCAACGAAATTGTCGGTTAATTTGGTGATTGATTAATAAGTCGGTTAAATTTTTATGACTATTCGTATTCGGTGATCATAGGGTCGGTTGTCAGCTCTAATTGACCGAGCAGACTGATGCCACTAACTAGAGCCAGTTGAGTGCAGAAATCATGGGTCCACAGCTTTGCAATAGAACCCCTAACTATTGAGCTGTGATATGTAATGTTACTATGTTAGTGTGTACCCATGATGAGTTTTTAATGTATTTAAGTATTTGTCACTGTGAAACTTTTAGGCTATGTCCATGTGCTCATGAGTTCATCACATATCAGTTGTGTTCTTATTCCTATTTTTATTGGCTTTGTTGTTGGTGTATGAATAGATGATGCATTGCCTGTTTGCCTGCTGACTGAATTTTGGGATTAACCAATAACTGATGTAACCGAAACAGAAGTTGGTTGGTTTTGTAATTCCCAGGAGCAAGCCGCTCAAGGCAATCCTATAGTGAAGATAATTCAAACCGTATTAATTGAATGCTGCCCGCCTAGGTTATGGATATGGTAGGACGGTTCACTGTTTTGGGCTGATCTTACCACAGTTTTTGTTGTTGTGTATGTAGGTTTTGAATTATCCACCTAATCCTTTGGGATTTATTACTATTTTCCTGGTGCATTGTATTGTCTGTCTTCAATATGGCAACCTTGAATTTAACCTCTATGAATTCTGAATGTATGCTTATGTTTGCCCTCTCCAGTTCCTTTTGGTACAAATTCATAAGCACTGATGGGGAAGGCAAAGCGTGCTTCAATTTTCATCAGGCTGGTTTCTGCAGCTGGCACTGGATTCTTCTATGTCAAGCGCAAGAATCCTCGTCGGATCACTGAGAAGCTTGAATTTAGAAAGTATGATCCCCGTGTGAACAAACATGTTCTGTTTACAGAAGCAAAGATGAAGTGAGATCTTGTATCTCCGCAATGCAGAACTGTAATAATCTGTCAACCTTTTGCAATCAGAAACCTCTGTGTCGTTATTAGACAAATGATTAACGATTTATGTGCTTTTCCTGTTGATTTTATTGCTCCAATGAGCTGCAAGCTCTGATGAAAGAAATCTGGATTTTAAAGAGTTCCATCTGTACCCTTCACCCCCACCATATTTTGCGAAACGATGCCATTTTCTCTGAGCTGGTCAACACACCAAACGAAGCGCCTCTGGAACTGAATGCTGAATTACTTATTCTGTTCTGAAAATTACAGAAACCTAAGTTAAGTACAAAAATTGTGCTTTATGTATATTCAAATTGGCAAAAAAAAAATCTAGCGCAGGAATATCATTTGCCTAAAAAAACTATGTATGAATATAATAGGGTTCAGATTTGTGCTCATATTATACGCGTGTTCCGTATTAAGATATGGGCATATCATCGGTTATATATGCTTGGAAGCCACTAACTGTTGGTGTCCTCAAACAGATGGAATTGCCCGATCGTTCTGAAGATACTTCTGTCACTCCATTCCTGCAAGCACTGCCTAGAGCTAGGATCGTAGTCCCACAGCCCAGATGACATTTGTCTGTGGAGCTTCTTTTTCCTCTTATTTATCCAATTGTTGTGAATGATGAAACAGCCAAGCTCTTTGCAAGTTGCTCGTACATCATGCTTCTCCCATAGACTCTTGTAAGCACCATTGGGGAACAAGTCCCGGTTCAGGAACACAACAGTCAGGTTTGTGTTGGGCTCCAAGCATTTGTCGTCGCCAATGCAGTTTGTTCCGTTTTCTCCACACAAGACATCATAGAAACTCGGTTGCTCAGATAAGCCTGAATTGGTTGCATGTTCTACTATCATCTCCATTGCACTGATGGTGGCGTTGTCTGAGCGAGCAAAGTAAAATCCTGAATTCAATCGGCGTGGCAAATTTATTGGTCCTGTAAACAAAGAGCAATGATGAGATGGAACAACAAATAGCAGGGTGATTAGTCTAAAGAATCAATAGATCTGATCTAGCATATTTCTTTTTATTTATCTATGCCGTATTTGCGTTTCCAGGTTAAAGTTTGTGTCACAGACATTTTTAGGAACTTTGTGTCATGTAAATGAAATTTACTTTTGTTTATATATAGCTGGATGTAACCCAATGCCAGATGTAGGTGCGCATTGCGAAGAGAAGAAAATAGGAAGAAGCATTAGAAAATGATAGTAATATGATCCAAACTTTACCTGTCTCATTGTATTCATCAGATTGTGCTCCAAATGTAGCAGGACCAAGAGAGTACAGGAATGGCATTGGGTTGTCAAACCAATATACATCAACATCGCTCAACAGCACATTGTATCCCAGTCTTAATATCTCCAGAACAATCCGTGACTTCACTTTTGTCACTTGCTGAAAACACTTTGTTCCAAAGTGGCAGTCATCAATGCTGACATTCTTTGGTGATAATGGATCTATGAAAACTGGCAAACCCTAGAATTCCAATCAAAAGCCTGAGGTGGTCTGTGGTTTGCAAAGTATAAAAAAGTTAAATAATAGAGAGGTGGAGAGGAAAGGAGGTGACTGAAAATGATTACCTGTAAAATTGAGAATTCATGTGTCTCATAGTCTAAGGCACATACTATAAAATTAGTAACTCTAAGATGACGCAAGCGGCACACCCAACTCATGAGCATGTCCCTGTAACTTTTTCCAGCCACACCAAGGACAACAGACTTATTCTTATCAGCGACAAGCTCAAGTAGCATGCTCAAAGAATATGGAAGATCAGGTGCTGAGGTCTCAGGAGAATAGCTGTGTAGATATCTAGATAAAGGAATGTTTTGTTTCTTCCATAGGCTATCTCTTCCATGGGCATTTCTTTCTTTACTGATGAAAAAATCTGATAATATGAGCTCGTCAACTTTGCTGAGCATATAATCTTCAGATTGTTTTACCACTTTATGTAGCGTAGGAAAATGTCTTGCTGGTAACCGACAGCAATAAGAGCCATAAACTGCAGCAAGATGACGATTGACGCTGTACTCCCAGGATCCAGAAGGTAATCTGCCATTCTTACTCGAGTTCATGTCATGCATGGAGCTAAGACTTTCAGGATACAATTCAAGAACCAGACTGCTTGCATCAAAGAAAAGCCTCATCTCAGACGATAGAACCTCGTGAGCCAGCCATGCATTGTGTACTCCTCTTCCATACAGAAAAGAAGGCAGAACTCCTGCATGTAAAGTACTGCTTGGATTGTTCCACGCCACAATCAGCCCTCTGTCAGAGCTCTCTGATGCCCCCTTGGCAGCTGCTAGAATTTCCTGCAACTAATGCAGACAGATAATAATTGGTCAACAGTTTACAAGAGTACACAACAGATGGGAATGCCGAATGCATGTGTAGTGTAGCATTGGCTTTGGATAGACGAAAAGGTACCTTCTTGAAGCTCACTTCTTCGCCATCTGATGCTTGTACCCAATGGCTTCCATTGTCAGCGAGCTGGTAATGGAAATCGGTGACATTACGTGACAGATCAGAAACAAGGAACCAATCAGCATCAACCTTGCTGAAACGAGCCAGTGCGTTGACAATTTCGGGAAGAAGGACGATCTCGGCGTCGACAAGGGCGCAGATGTCGGTGTCGGTGGCCGCTTGTGCTCTTGCGACCATCGAGTGGAAGAATGGCGTCCCCGTGAACCTGAACCATGCAATGCAACTGAAGTCTCTGAACAAACTGGCTATGGCTACAGCGGCGAGCTGATCTTGGTGTACGTACAAGACGACGATGATAAGGTACTATAATGGGTGTTGCGAAAACGTACGCTGAATCAATGGCGGCATCGACGGTGACCCGGGGGTGCCCGAGCCGCGCGGCGAGCGCGACGGTCTCGGGGCCGGCGCCTAGGAGCACGACACTGACGTTCCCCGGGAGCGCCAGCCAGGAGCGCACCGCTAGCTCCTGGCTCGCAGGCGAGCCCTCCGGCGGCGGGAACGGCGCAGAGAAGATCGTGACCCTCGGCGGTGTCGTCGCTCCGCTGCTGCCACCGTCCTCGAGGTGGCGACGGGAGGGCGCGCGGGAGGACGGGGAGGAGAGGCAGAGCACCGCTGCGGCCACGACGACGACGACGAGGAGGAGGAGGAGGCAACCCGCGAGACACGAGGCGAGGTCGTCGGCGACGCCACCACGGAGCGGTCGGCGCCGCCCGCGGCGGTGGTGGTGCCAAGGGAGCAGCATTTGGGTGGGCACGCGCCGTGGCGGGCGGAGGGACAGGGAGCACTAGAGTAGTCTGAGGAGGTCCGAGGAGTAGTAAGACGCAAACAAGCCACAGACGTTAACCGCAAGCAAAGCGCTGTAAAGAAACGCCGACGCCAGGCAATGGACGCACGGCGGCACGCACCAGCGCCGCCGCGTTGACGTGCCTGGCTCAGCCGCTGCCTGCCCACACGCCGACACGCACGAGCGCCGACGACGCAGCAGCGCACATGACGCCTCCCTTCCCTACGGGCAGTGGCCAGTGGCCGTCCGCTCGCGCCTCGCCCAGGAGCCCAGGAGGTGACGACCGCCTCCAGGCTCCTGCACTGCTCCGGCAAAAAAAAAAAAAAAAAAAAAAAAAAGGTTTCCACGTTGCATTGCATAGAAGAAATCAAGAAAACACTGTGGAAAACCGCGTGTCGCGAAGGGAGGGAGATTTGCATGTGGGACACCGTTCATTTGGGACCACCTGTCTTGTTAATATTGTCTTGAACTTGTTGAACAGCTGCAGCCTAGGAGCAGGGACAGAGCGAGCTGAATCCGGCCATAGAAGCCCAACCCGGAGCCCACATGGTGAGGTCAGCCCACCAAGACGGGCTCCGCTCACTTGGGCCTACGAAATCCGAAGTCGTCCGGCCGGAAACTTTTTTTTGGATTCGTCCAACGGGGCCATTTCCCGGGACCGGCTAGCTGCCGACCCGGTGGCAGGAAGCCGTCGTCCGACCACCCCCCGCACTCACCGAACCACCAGGCCCAGCTCAGCTTTCCCGCTACCTGGCCCGTCATCGCCAACCGCTTCGCTCGAGTGCTCCCACCGGCCCAGCTCCGTTTCCCCGCAACATGGCCCGTTATCGCCCACTGCTAGTGCGTGCACGCATCCGGCCCAGCTCCGTTTCCCCGCATAGTGGCCCGTTATCGCCCACTGCTCGTGCGTGCACACATTCGGCCCAGCTTATAGTGCATGTATAAAACCATATAATAATTGAAAAAAGCAAAATTAGTACATACTATGATTCGAAGACAGCACCTGTTCATTAACAGTTCTACTCTCGACCACTGCACCTTATATTTATTTAAGTATATTTAGTAATAGTTTTATTATCAAATAAAACGGACCATTTAAAGCCCAATAAAAATAGTATCCAACCATCACAAAAAAATAAAAATTAATGAAATAATTAATTAGAGTTAGATAAAAAGAATTATACCAAATATCACAAATAAATATTGAAATATCAATATATACTATTAACAACACAAATATATAATTGAACATTACATTAATAATACATGAACATCATAAAAATATAATATAGAACATCATACATATATGACTTCAACATCACGAATATCATAAAAATAATAATAAAATTATTGAAATAATTAATTAGAGTTAAGTGAAAGAAGAATCAAGGCTACACAATAAAAGAAAAAGTAAAAAATCAAATAACGAAATAAAAAATAAAATAAAATTACACAAAATAACTAAAAGAAAAATGAAAAATAAACCGAATAAAAAACAATATAGATAAAAGAAAAAGGAAATTTAAAATAAAAGGGAAAGAAATATAAAATAATAGTAGTAGTAGTAATAATAATAATAATAATAATAATAATGATGATGATGATGATGATCATAATAACAATAATAATAATAATAATAATATAGTAATATAATAAAAATAAATATAGACCAAATCAAATAGAAAATAACAAAATCATGTAACGAGAAAAAAAATGGACAGAACATCAAATGGATTCTGTTTAAACAATCTAAAATCTACTGTAAAGTACCTAATATACATTCAAAGATAATTGTAGAACATCTCATGTATACTACATAAATATTATAAAATATATTATAGATCATCATATGTAAACTATGTTAACATTACATGTATGATATGTGAATATCACATAACATCACATGTATACTACGAGAACATCAGAAAATACAACATAGAACATCACATTTATACTAACTCAACATCACAATATACATAATAACATCACTAAATACATCAGATAACATCACATATATATCATGTGAACATTATAAAATACACCAAGAACATCACATGTATACCATATGAACATTTCAAAATACATCATAGAACATCACATGTATACCACATAAATATCTCCTATGTCTCATAAAATATATGAAATTTAAAAAATTACATATTGAAATTTTTAAATATAAACTACTTAATAAAGTAAAACTATGAAATATCACATGATACTATTTAAACAACCTAAAATATAACACATATATATATACATATAGATATATATAGTGAGTACTATAGGAATACTCAAAGATATTTGCAAAACAACCCCGTTGATACTAGTCAATACAATATGGAACAACATATGCATAGTACATAAACATCAAATGTCACTACATGTCACACCCAATTTTAAGGATAAAATTGAATATGAATAACTCATGTGTGCCCAGAGATCAATCACACACATAAGCCGACAAATCTTTAAATAGTACCATCACTGAGTGCTTATTACATAACGAATAATATTTATTAAACATAACAGCGGAAAATAAAGATAACTCTCGCGACGAAGCTCCACTTCACAGGGAACGCCGACTGGTTGACCACTAGCCTAGTACACCTCACAGTAGTCTTCATAGCCATCTGAAGGGGGTTGAGAAAGCAAGAGTGAGCACTTACGTACTCAGCAAGAGTAACATAGGGTTATGAAGCTCAAAAGGTTGACACTGTCTGTACTGTGGTTGCTTTTAACTTGGTCAAGTTTTTACCAACACTTAGCTTTAATTATGCTTAACCCAATTGATATCCACATGACATACATGTAATAAACCACATTAATCATTAAACAACATGATCATCTACACTGTGAGTTTTCCAGGCCGCTCGTGACCGTGAGCACGGCTATCATGATAGATTTACGCTCTGCAGAGGTTATACACTTTACCCACAAGCCATGTTACCCTGATGCCCGGGATAGTTAGTCCCATAACACTGCCGAGGTGAGTGGGCAGAGAACACTATGAAGTCTTTCAAAAGCTCTTTCTAACATGTAGCGGACCCTACGGACCCAATGCAAAGGGAACATGGGACACCCTGATGGTACCACCCACAACGGTCCCCACACAAGCTATACCCCATAACCAGCTCGGCAAAGGTGCCTTTCACGAACCACAAGCATGCTAGTCCAAACTTTATACTCAACTAAAGCCAGAGCCATATAACACTCGTGGTTGTATTAGAAATCTCAGCTTTTGCCCTACAGTGGGATCCTATTCCATGTTGCTACAAAAGCCAATTTTATCTCATTGTTGCATATCTCATTAATCAAGATTCATCTCAAGATCCATTATTGTAAAGCATAGCAAAGCTACCCATATGCATGAAACTCATGGTGACAAGGTAAAGGATAACAAAGCTATGGTATAGATCTAATAGGAATCAAATTAGACACATGCAATGACGACTAGATTGAATTATGGTGAATAGGTAACAAGGATGATCCCATGTTAAACTTGCCTTCATCACAAAGCTCCTGGTGATCCTGATCTGCTGCAAAGAACTCTTGTTCACCGAAGATCTCACCGACTGAACTCGATCAACATCACCACGCAATCATCCGAACAATCATACACGAAGCAATAAAGATATGATCAGAACATTACACCATAAACAACAAAAAGATTTGGAAAATGTTATAAAACAGATCTATACTTTACTACAATCACAAAGACGCGACGCTAATCGGATCTAAAACGAAGAAGTTATAGATTAAACGGGATTTTGAAAAGGGCAAGATTAAAACATTAGCAAAGAAATTTTCTTTGATTTTTAAAAGTAATTAACATAGATGAAATCCATACTACTGGATAGAGCATGAAATTACGGATCTAACGCAACTTGAACGGATCGATTTGGATTTAAAACGAGGAAAATATAAGCTTTGGAAATTCAGTGGCAAAACTGAAAATAGGAATTTTCTTTTATTTTCGAATTAAATCAGAATTAAGAAGGGAATACGTTTTCCCGAGGGGAAAGCGCAAAGCAGAAACCCGCCTTCTGGACCGCGGGTTGAGAGATCAGAAAGCTCAGGGTCTCTTTAAGAAAATGACCACTCGAAGGGGTATCGGCCGATCTGAGTGGTTGGATTCGAGATGGAAGGCTCAGATTAGAAGGGAGAGGGGTACGGTGGTTTCCCCACCGGAGCAGAGAGGCGCGGCACGACGGACGCCATGGCCAACGGCCGGCGCACGGCGGCGCGAGGTCGATCGGGCGCTGTAGTGCACGGTTTTCGAATCCGATCACACCGGGAGGTCGAGGATGACGCCGCGAGTTCGTCCAGAGCCACGGCGAGGCTCGGGGACGGACGGGAGACGCCGCCGATGTAGCACAGCGGCGGCGGACACGCTGTGCATGGCGGTTAGGGCTCGGACGACCTAATCTGACCGGGAAACTACTCGGTGAGCAAGAGGGGGCCAAGGCGAACATCACTAGGGCAAAGCCGAGGCTCGAAGAAGGACGGGGAGGTCCGACGACGGTGAACCGCGACGGCGGAACCTCGGTGCACGACGACGAGGCCCGACAGAGCGCAACAGAGGGAGAAAAGAGAGACGGGATGTGTTCGGCACTTACGCGAAGGCGATGCGCGGCTTGGCGAAGCGCTGGGAGCGTCCAGAGGCACGGAACGGCTTCTCGACGGCGGAGCAGAGCGGCGGCAATGGCGGTGCTGCTTCTGTGCGTGCAGGGGCGGTGCAAGGCGATGGGAACCGATGGTGCAGGGGCGGCGCTATTTAAAGGAGGATGTGGGAGAGTCCGACGCGGAGGGGAGCGCGGACGCGGGTTGGACGCGGCGCGACGCGACGTTGCGGTGGAGTCCGGGACGGACACGAATAGAGGAGAGGGGAGGAGCTGACAGGAGGGACCTTGCTGTCAGTGAAAGGGAGAGAGAAAAGAGGGGACTGACGGGCGGGGCCCTGGTGGCAACGAGAGGAGAGGGAGGGAGGCCGCAGGCCTGCGGGCACTGGGCCGTGGCGCGGGAGCAGACCGGCCTAGAGAGAAGGGGAGGGGGGAGAAGAGAGAGCAGGCGGGGCTGGGCTCCTCGGGCCAGAAAGAGATGAGAGAGGTTTTTCTGATTTTCCTTTCTCTTTTTATTTTTCCTTTTTGATTTTTGCAAATATTTTTCCAAAAGAATTTTGAAATGATTTTGAAATACTTTTCTTTGGGTTTTGAAAACCAAGCAACACCAAGAAAAATACAGGGCATGAAATGCACAACCAAGTTAACCCTACCATGACATTTAATTTAGTTTTATTTATTTAATTCTATACTTCACAAAAATACTTAAATTAAATCAAATTTAACTCAAATTCATATCTATTTTACTATTTAAATTTTAGGGTGTTACACTACATGAACATCTGAAATATAGAAAATTAAAAGTAAAATATGACACACACAAAAATAAGGTAATTAATTACAGTAAAATAAAGAAGGGTAAAAAAATACATGAAAAAAGGAAAAAGTTGTAAAAACGGAAATGAAAAAAGAAATAGACAAAACAAAAGAAAACACACACCTAACACATGTGGGTTGTGTGGATCCCAGAGTTGACTTGCCTATAGCCCAATAGCAATAAGATACACGTGTTTAGCTCAGCAACAATCTATTCAATCTAAAGGTTCACCTTAACAATCTATTCAATTTAGAGGTCCACCTTAACGCAATATTATATAAAGAATAATGTTGTCAAAACACATGCAAGAATATCGGGTCACTATTCGCCATCAATGAGTCAACATTAAAGATTAGTGACTAAAATAGCACTGAACATCTCATAATACATCATAAAAATATAAGAGGAAAGAAAAAATGAAAATAAAATATAAGAAAATAAGAAAAATTTAAAATCATGAAATAAAAAGGCATAACAAAAAATTAAAATACAGGAAAATAATAAAAAATTAATTAAGAAAGAAAGAAAGAAAAACACAACTGCCAATGAAAAGGAAGAAGAAAGAAATAAGAAAAATAAAAAAAATGAATTGAACTTCTCACGTGTACATTGGACGGTCCCAAACGCTTACACATACACTCACACAGGAAAAAAAAAAGCTACTCATAACACGATGATGCAGCATATACGTATACACTGACAATAAAAAACAAATAAAAGAAATGAAAAAACAGTCCCTACGGACGTACACACTCGCACGAAAAAATGCTACTCCTATCATGATGATACAGTACATGCGTGTGCACTGAGTGATAAAAAAAACAAAGAAAAAATGAAGAAAAGATGACGTATCAGAAAATAGTATAAATAAAAAAATTAATTTGATTAAATAAAAAGATAAACATATAATGAAGAATAAAAACCACATATACAAAAAATAAAACAGTAAAGGATAAAACATAAAATAGGAAAACAACCTATCTGTAAGGGACATCGCTTTTTCCCGGGCTTTTTTTTTGACAACATTTTTCCCGGGCTTTGGGACTGCGGCCCACGGCTGGAGCTGTACGTGAGCAAGTAATCCTCACGCGCTTCGAAACTATTCCGCATGGGCCGTGTTTTTACGGGCCGCTGCGATTTCTGGTGTCGTGGAAAAGGGGGTCGGCGCAGTGCACCCGTCCACTGGTCGGACGGGATCCGTTCCGCCATTTCCCGGTCAGGCGCAGGCTCGCACGGACGCACCTGCCCAGCTCAGGCCGTTGCGCATTCAAAATCACGCACCGTACTAAGGATGAAAACGGATCGGATACAAACGGATACGGATATGGTATTGAATGTTAATCTTCAGACTCGGATACGGAGAGGTCTAAACTCATTTAAACGAATTCGGTCGGACGAACGGTAGAATAAATATCCGTACCGTTTCAGACCGTACTGTACAACAACCCGCCGCTCCTTCCAGGAGATCAGTCACTGTTTTAAAACTTTTTTTCGACGGATATTTGCACATTTATTTCAACCACTTACTACTACTATAAAACCGACTAACCGTAGACCTTCTCTTCTCTAGAGCGGTAGTAGTCCGTAGAGAGACGAGAGAAGTCCGCGGCTGGAGGCTCCATCACTGACACGTGGGGAAGGGCAAACATGGTCCCACATGTCACTGTTCGATTGGCTTCGCTTGGAAGCGAGCGACGCCGACGAGGTCACGAGGAGACAGGATCCCCGACCCGCCCGCTCCGCGTGCCGGGGCAAGGGGACTCCTCGTCGGCCGGGCCGGCGACCGGTGTGGTGTGGGGTCCGAGTCCGACCCCCCTTGCCTCCGATCGAGTCGGGGTTTGAATATTGCTTGCAGGTGAGAGGCAAGGCAGAAAAAGGCAGCGTCGGGGCTCCTTTCTTTTTTTTTTGGTTTGACTCTTTTCGCTTTCTTTCGGAGGGAATAAAACGCTCCCCCAGATTTGAACGTTGAAAGCTCTCGAGCTCAGCAAATTTGAATGCTTTTCGTGTAAAGCTAAGCTTACACCACGAGCAGCAGTAGTATTACTACCACTAGTAAGGTAAGAAATTTTTGTGAATACTCTCACGTGTACGACTACTCCCACAACAAATGGAGAGTCGAGTAGTCAGCCTGTTCGCTTGGATTTTGAGCCGACTTAAATCTAGTCAGCCTTAAATCTAGTCAGAACAGTGTTTTTCTCTCACAAAAAATTAGCCGTATAATCTGACAGAACAGAACGGGCGGCCGGGCGTTGTACCGTGTCCCTCTCGTGGACGTGGAGTGCTGCGATACTCTACTCCAGCACAGGACGCGTTGATTAGATCCTGTAACACGTACACGAGGGCAAGCAATCTACCACTGTACTATGGGTAATCCCGGCAAAGGAACAGTGGCAGGCAGCAGATGCAGAGAGCTGTCAGCAGCTCGTCTGGCCTGGGCGGCCACTGGCCTGTGGCGTTGCTGCCCTCAGGAGAAGGGCACTTGCGGCAAGTAAACCCTTCTTGAATCTTGACCGGCCATCCCCGTCCCCGGTCCTGCGGCCTCGCATTTACACCACGCCTCCCTAGGCCAGCGGTAGCAGCAGCTAGCAGGCCGCACAGCACAGCCAGGCAGCCAGCCAGCTGCGAGCGGCGAGTTCTTTAAGGAGGCTGCAGGCGGCAGACCGGTGCCGGTGCGCTGCTGCCTTTGCCTGTCTTGGCTTTGTTGCTTGGCGTGGCCTGCCTTCTCGCCTTCTCGGAGAAGAAAAGCAAACCCATTCCGTTCTTGTCTCTCCCTTGTCTTTGTCTCTGTCCCTTCCTGCTTCTCGGAGCTGTACCTGCTGCTGCTGCTGTGAGTGAGAGAGTGTGAGGCGAGGGCGGACGGCCGCAGCCTGCCTGAGCGGGAGGAGGAGGAGGAGGAGGAGGAGGACCGCGCGCGGCGGGGAGGGGAGAGATGAGCGTGACCAAGTTCATCAAGTGCGTCACGGTCGGGGA